>CAUYQG010088474.1:0-11394 GCA_963574415.1 Tarsius wallacei | reverse complement strand
TAGAAATTAGAAACAAAGCAACAAAAATGTCCCAAAAGAAAGCAGAAAACAAAAAGCAACTTGGATGGATTTGGAGTCTATTATACTCAATGATCTATCACAGAAACAAAAAACTGAGTACCACATGTTCTCACTCATAAGCAGACCCTGAACATTTACCATAATACTATAAGAAAGGAATCGGCAGTAGCAGGGAAACTGCCGGAGGGGGCGGGGATGGGTGGGCACATAACATCAATAAGGGTACCTGATCTCAAACCAGGCAAAGTAGGAACCAAAGGAAAGCCCAAACTTCACCTGTACAATCATCACTTGTATACCTAATCCCGAATTGTACCCCACATCTTTAAAATTAAGAAAATTTTTTAAAAAGCAGAAGAAAAGGCATTGATAAAGATAAAAGTAGAAATGAACGAATAGGAATGTTAAATTAAGTTTGCCCTAAATCTGCCTCCTTACATATTTGAAGTTCAGCCCAAAGTTTTCTCCATACATAGTGAGCTGTAACCGAAACGGATATGTAAACAGGCAATAACCTACTTGTGCATCTATCACCAAATTTCAGCAAACCACAGGCACCAAATGTTCAAACTGTGTTCAAATAAGGCAAAGACTGAGCTGTCACCAATCCAGCTGTGTCTGTACCTCATTTCTGTTTTCTACAGGTCATTTTCCTTTTTCTGCCCATAAATCCTCTCCAACTAAGTGGCAGCACTGGAGTCACTCTGAACCTCTTCTGGTTCTGTGACTGCCTGATTTTAGACTCATTCTTTTAAACTCTTGTTAAATTTAGTTTGTCTAAAGTTTTTCTTTCTTTTTTTCCTTTTTGAGGTGGGGTCTCACTCTGTCGCCCAAGCTGGAATGCAGTGACACCATCACGATGATCACAGCTCACCACAGCTTCCACCTCCTGGCCTCAGGCAATCCCTCAGCCTCCTGAGTGGCTGGGACTACAGGCATGTGCCACCACGCTTGGCTTTTTTTTTTTTTTTTGGACATTGCCCAGTCTGGTCTCGAACTCCTGGGCTCAAGCAATCCTCCCTCCTCAGCCTCCCAAAGTGCTAGGATTACAGACATGTGCTACCATGCCCAACAAGTTTTTCTTTGAACAGAAAACAACAAAAAAAAGTAGAACTAAAAAAAAAATATATATATATATATAATATGCTAAATATATATATATATATATATATGTAAAGTTAACATACCAGGAGTCAAAGACCAGCCATGGGCAACATAGGGAGATCTCTTCTCTACAAAAAAATCAGCCAGGTGTGGTGGCACACACCTGTAGTCCCAGCTACTCAGGAGGCTGAGAAGAAGGATCTCCTGAGCCCAGGAGGTTGAGGCTCGGATGAGCTAGGATCCATAATAAAGGAAAAAAAATGCACAAAATATTGATTTGCTCAACTTTATGCCGACACATTTGAAAATCTAAAATAAATGGATAATTTGTTTTAAGAAAAACAAATAAAAATTTATCAAAATCAACTCCAGAAAATTTTAACAATTCAAGTTATAAAATTACCACAGAAGAAACAAAGAAGGCCAGAAAGAGCTTTCCTCCCCAAAGAAAGCATCAGGTCCAAGCTTTTGCAACTGGGAAATGATCAAACCTCAAAGAACGAATAATTTTAATGCTCCTTAAATTGCTCCAGAGTAAAAAGAAAGAGCAAATACTTCCAAATATTTTATGATGTCAACATAACATTGATTCCGAAACCAAACAACATTAGACACTTAAAAAGAAAATTATTGCCCACTCTTACTTATGAATATCAATGCAAAAATCATAAATAAAATATTAGCAAACAGAATCAAGCAGTACATTTTAAAAGAGAATATGACCAGACGCGGTGGCTCAAGTCTATAATCCCAGCACTTTGGGAGGCCAAGGCGAGAGGATTGAGACCAGTCTGGGCAACATGGTGAGACCTCGTCTCTACAATAAACCAAAAAATTAGCTGGGCGTGGTAGCGCACACCTGTAGTTCCAGCAACTTGGAAGGCTGAGGCGGAAGGATTGCCTGAGCCCAGCAGGTCGAGGCTGCGGAGGCCGGGAGTGTGCCACTGCACTCCAGTCTGGGCGACAGGGTGAGACACCAACTCAAAAAAAAAAAAAAAGAGAGAGAGAATATAACATGGTAAGTTTATTGCAGGAATAAATTGGATTTTTTATTAGGAATGTATTATAGCTAGGACTCATCACTTCAGTACTAGGAAGTCTGCTGTCACAGGGTTTGTGGAGATTGCAATGACCAGGGCTGATATCTAACTCTGACCCTGTGGCATGGGGCACATTTTCTGGTTTTGAGGCTCAGTCTTCGTTTTCATTTCGGTTTTCAACAATTAACTTCCAAAATATAACACAACACAGCCCTATTTCCTGCATGTTCTGTATTTCTTGCTCCTGATCTAGCTCCCCACTGCTCAATCCCTCTTCTCCTTCCCCACTAGTGCTCCCCCCAAGCTCTTCCTGTCTTGACCTGGAATTTTCTGGGACTGCAGGTCCATAACCTGCCCATCCTCCTCAATTCTCAAGCTCTTTGAATGGTTCCACTGCCCCACTTCTGCCTTGATTGAAAAATAAACCTGAGAACATCTGATCCTGCTGTTTTCAAAGGGCCAGACCATGCCTCCCCCATGCTCTTGTCAAAAATCCTGTTTCTTTACACCTTCAATCATTTGACGTTATCACCCTCTCTCTTCCTCATATCTTTCTTTCTTCTTCATTGTAGGCACCACTCACAGTGAGGTAAAAAGTGTCCTGTCATGTTTGTGGATGGTATCCTTGTCCATGAGCATGACCCTGGCCTCTCAGTTCACTCCATTCTGTCCACGGCTTCTCTGGGCAGTACACAGTTGGCATAAGGGGGCTTGGTGGTCCTGCCTCTGCTCCATGCTAGCCATCTAAATAGCTATCTGTCTGACTGCTATTACAAAAGTGCCATAGACTGGGTGGCTTAAACAATAGAAATTTATTTTTCATGTTTTCATGATTCTTGAGACTGGGAAGTCCCAGATCAAGATAGATTTGGTGTCTGGTGAGAGCTCACTTCCTGGTTCATAGATGACACCTTTTTGCTGTGTCCTCACATGGCCAAAGGGGTGAGGTAGGTCATGGGGTGTCTTTTATAAGGACACTAATCCCATTCATGAAGGCTCTGCATTAGTTTCACTAGTGTCAATAATCCCATTCGTGACCTAATCACCTCCCAAAGGCCCCATCTCCAAACATCATCACACTTGGGACTAGGTTTCAACAAAGTGATTTTGGAGGGCCACAAACATTCTGTCTATGGCACCATCCAGCCTCACATACTGACCTGGTCACTATCCACTGTTCCTATTGTCTTATCAGAAGATCCTCTCCAGCTTGGTTTTTCAATTACTCCAGTCAGATAAATGAATCTTACCCCCATCAGAACTGCCATCTATTGAACCTACTACTTTCTCCCAACCATTCAGCTGTCTCCTTCCTTTATCTAAGACTCAGATTTCGTGATTTAACATTTCACACACACACACACCTGCTCATTCTCACAATTCCCTCTCTTCTTTACAGTGAAACCTCCTTGGACTTTCCTCTACCAAACCAAATCTTCATCTCTCTTCTTTTGTTCTTCCCTCTTCTTAGAGCAAAGTATGGTTGCCGGCTAGCCCAGGGTTTCCTCAACCTCAGAGCACTATAGATATTTTGGGTAGTTCATTCCTTGTTATGGAGCTGTCCCATACATTGTAAGACATCTAGCAGCATCCCTGGTCTCTACCCACTAGATGACAGTAGTAACCCCCAAGTCGTGAAAACCCAAAATGCCTCAATGTCTCCGGGATGGGGGAGGGGGACAAAATTTGCCCTGGTTCAGAACCACCAGTCTAGGCTCGGCCTCGATTTGTGCAGCGCATCTTGCCCGAGCAGGTTATTCTCCCTGGCTGCGTTCCTCCCTCCTCGTTTGATCCTCACTCCCTCAAATATGACTCAAGGTCATTCCACTGCAGCTGCTTTCAGTAAAGTTTTAAGCAACTTCCATGTCAATAAATACAGTGGACATTTTTCAGTCCCTGGACAGAAGGCACACTGGAGGAGAACTCGGTGGAAGGACTTGAAGACCTCGAGTTTTATATTGACCTTGTTTAGTTTGAGTAGCCTCTGATCATCCTGGAGGAGATGTTGGGTGGACATTGGGATGCTGAGGGCTGGAGTGATGGGGGTGGTCTGGGATGGAGCAGAGAAGTCTGGGTCTCCGGCAGTGTACCTAGGGACATGCAAGTACATGCGTATGTATGTAGCTAAAGCCATAGGTGTGATGAGGTCCCTTGAGGAGGCAGGGGGAAGCCTAGAGCAGCAGTTCTCAAACCTCAGGATGCTTCAGAATCACTTGAAGGGCTTGCGATCATGCAGATTGCTGGGCCCCATCTTCAGAGTCTAACTACAGCCCAAAACGAATATCCTCGGTGGGCAGAGATTTGCATTTTATCAAGTTCCCAGATGAGGCTGAAGCGGCTGTTCGGGGTACCACTCTTTGAGAACCACTGGCCTAGAGTGCAGAGAGGGGGCCCGGGTCGCGACCGGAGCGCTCCAACGTGGATTATCCGCGAGCGGAGGAGGCGTCCTTGCGGGAGACCGAGCGCCCGGCCCGAGAAAGGACTGAGAGCGGCGGCCCCGGGACTACACGTCCCAGGGAGCCCCGCGCCGGCTCGCGCCCGCCCCCCGGAGGCGGCTGCGGGGAGCCGCCGTGGGACCGCGGGGACCTTTCGCGAGCATCCGCGAGCGCCTGGAGCCGCGGCGACTGCGGGCTGCGGGCAGAGGGCTGCGGCGGCGCCTCGGGAGCCGAGCTGGGCAGGTGAGGAGGAGCCGCGGCGGCCGCCAGCTCCTCTGCGCCTCCGCCGCGTCGTCTTCCCGGGGCCGGCGGGCGGGCGAGCGGGGGTCCGGCAGTCCGGGTGCGGGGGCGCGGGACTGCCCTCGGGCAAGATGCGCTGCGGCGGTCGCCGCGGTGGCCCCAGGGCCCCTCTGCGCCGCGGGTCCTGCCCCCCGCCCGGGAGGGACGTCCTGCCCTGTCCTGCCCTGCTCGGGAGCGGCGGGACCGGTGCCGCAGGTGGCAGCGGCAGGTGGCCGCCCCCTCCCCTCCGGGCCCGAGGGATTGTCGCAGGAGCCTGGGACCGAGGGCCAGGGGACTCCTGACCACTGCGGCCCTGGGAGGCGACCCCGGCCCTCGGCGTCGTGGGACGGGTTCGTGGGCATGCCCGGCCCAAGCTCCTGGGGCCCGGAGAGCCCCCCGCACCCTCCCCGGCGCTGTCCTGGGGGTGCTGTGTGGTGTCGGGGACCGAGAAGCCCTTGGCCATCCTCGGCGTCCCGACGAGCTCCAGCCCCCTTCCTGCCCTGGGGTGACCGGGGAAGGGCGCACGTCTCCCGGTCAGCTTCGGGTGCCGCGGCGCAGCGCACTTGCGGAGCCCAGGGGGACGTGCGGATGCTTGTGGGTGTCCCGGTGATGCAGAGTCTGTCGTGAGTGCGACAGTAACAACCTCCTTTCCCAAGTGTCTTTGAAATTAAATTGGTTTTATGTGCTTGAAAAATTTTTTTCTTAAGCAAGTTTGACTCTGAATATCTTATTTCTATTTTGTGGGAACTCATTTGCCAGCGCGTAAGTTTATATAATAAGCAGTGTACGGTTAGAAAAATATATATATTACTGTGAAGGTGCTCGTCCTTGCCCTCTGTCGGAAGAATTATGTTGGACTGGCTGACGTGCTTATCCATTAGTAACTGCGGTAGCTGGAAGCAAGAGATAAAGTGTTTTTGAGTAGAAGCACAACTCAACCCTTCAGAACAATTTTTGGTTTCAGAAGATTTTGTTATCCGGTTTCGAACACTGTTATTTCACCGTTCACGATGGGGGAGGAGGGTGGGGGCAAAAGTCTGTCAATCCTAATACTTTACAGAAAATAGCATTGCATGATTAATCCTCAAAGCAAGCAAGATTAATTCAGTAGCCAAAACTAGATCTGAAGCTGAGCCACTATACTATAAACTCTGTATCCGTTTTAATAGTTTTGCAGTTGATTTGTTTGGCTGTTGCAAGTAGGTGATCTTATTGTCTGTTAAGAAGCAACAGATGTACCTTTCTAATATTCGTGCTTCTTATTTCTTGTCTTCCATCCATTACTCTCTCTACAGTGTTGACTGTTAAGGTTATTTGTCTTTGGCTTGGTAGTAGGGGAAAGTCCCCACTGTTTCTTCACTAAGTATATTCTATCATATGAAGTAAATTTTCATTTATGCATAATTATTATACTAAAAATTGAAAAAAAACAGGCCGTTGTGACTCATGCCTATAATCCCAGGACTTTGGGAGCCTGACATGGGAGGATTGCTTGAGCCCTAGGAGGTTTGAGGCTGCAGTAAGCTGTGATTGTGCCACTGCACTCCAGCCTGGGTAAACAGGGTGAAAACCCAACTAAAAACAAAAATCCCAGGGATAGGTGTTGATTTTTTTCCCAAATGCTTTTGTACAGCAATGATATGACCTTAAAATGGTTAACATAAGTGATTATGTTGCTAAATTATCTTTCTCTAAAATCCTGGGCTAATTTAAAATGCACTTTTGGGTTGTTTGATAAACTCAATGTTACATTTTATTTAGGGTTTTGGTAATTGAGATTGGTATATATTTTTCCCCTCCCCCATTTTTATCTGCGTTCATAAGTAGGATTATGCTGTCCTCACTGATTAAAATGGGAAACTTTTCACTACTTTCTGTGCTCTGGAACAGAAGAATTATCTGTTCCTTGAAGTTTGGCAGAACTTGGCTACAGACTGCCTGGACTGCTGCTGATGTTTTTTTAAGGAAGTTGAGATCAGTATTTAATTACCTTTTCATTTTTTTTCTGGGATCACTCATTTTTTCTAAGGTTTTCTATTTCTTAGAAGTCAATTTAATATTTTCTATTTTTCTAGAAAATCATTAACATTATTGAAATTTAATATATGTTAGCATAATGTTGTTCGTAATATTATGAGAAAATAAATGTTCTCTTTCTTTTTAATACAGTACTTTTTTGTGCCTTTTTTCTTTTATTATTGGTCAGACTTGCTTAATGATTGGTTATTTTATTAATCCTTTCAAAGAACCAGCTTTTGGATTTATTGATTAATCCTATTGATTTCTATGTTTTCTATGTTATTAATTTCTGTTCTTTATCTTTCTACTTTATTTGAGCTTATTTGGTTCAAATTCTAGCCTTGTGAATTGAAAGCTTGGATTATTTATTGAATCAATCAGTCCTCTTCCTGAATGAGGCAAGAATTTCTAATTCTTTCGTTCTATTTACTTCCCATTTGGCCTTACTCACATTTTTAATTTAACTCTTCAAGTTAGGCGTTATTATTGTTATTTTCTAGGTAAATATTTATTAGATTTATTTATCTACCTGTTAACTATTTTCTTCACTCTCCATTCCTTCTTGTTTCACAGATACTCTTCTTTGGAACATTTTCCTTCTCCCTCGAGTATATTCTTTAGAAATTATTTCAGTGATGATAAATTCTCTGTTTTTAAAATATCTGAAAATGCATTCATTTTGCTTACATTATTGAATTTTGACTTCACCATATTTCTCTTTTCCATTGATTTCACAATCCATTGATTTTTCAAAGCTTTTGTTGTTGTTGTTTGGAGTCAGGGTATCACTCTGTCACTCAGGCTGAAGTGCTATGGTGCCATCATAGCTCACTGTAACCTCAAACTCCTGGGCTCAAGTGATCCTTCCAGCTTAGCCTCCCCAGTAGCTATGACCACAGGTGTGCGCCACCGGATTTGGCTAATTTTATTTATTTATTTTTTTTAGATAGAGTCTTGCTATGTTGTCTAGTCTGGTCTTGAACTCCTGGCCTCAAGTAATCTTCCTGCTGTGTGAACCATGGCACTGTTACTCTTATGATTAGTTTATAGCTAGATTTTTATTACTTAATCTTTGTTTTTAAATTAACATTGTGGTAAAATACACATAATGTTTACTCTCTTTTTAACATTTACAATCCAGTGTTAAGTATATTCACATTGTTGTGCAACCAATCTCCAAAACTTTTTCATCTTGTAATATTGAAGCACTATACCCTTTACCCTCTCCTCCCAGCTCCTGACAACCACCATTCTGCTTTCTGTCTCTATGAATTTGCCTTTTTTAGGTAGCTTATATGATACTTAATGTAGCATTTCATACAGTATTTGTCTTTTTGTGACTGGCTTATCTTATCTCATTTAGCATAATGTCCTCAAGATCCATCCATGTTGTAGCATGTTTCAGAATTTTCTTCTTTTTTGGTCAGATGCAGTGGCTCACATCTGTAATCCCAGCACCTTGGGAGGCTAAGGCAGGAAGATCTCTTCAGTCCAGGAGTTTGAGAACAGCCTGGGCAACATACTGAGACCTCTATTTTTAAAAAAATTTTAAAAATCAGCCAGGCATGGTGGCGTGTACCTGTAGTACCAGATACTAGGAAAGCTGAGGTAAGAAGACTGTTTGGGGCGAAGAGTTCAAGGCTCCAGTGACCTATGATCATGCCACTGCACTCTAGCCTGGGTGACAGAGCAAGACCTTGTCTCTAAATAAACAAACAAACAAAAAAGCAAGATAGTTTTCTTTCTTTTTATTTTTAAATAATATCCCATTGTTTGTATATATACATTTTGCTTATCCATTCATCTGTCAATAGATATTGTCCATGTTAATGCTGCTGTCACCATGGGTATACAAATATGTCTTCAAGACTCTACTTTAATTCTTTTGGGTATATACTCAGAAGTAGAATTACTGAATCATATAGTAATTCTATTTTTAGTTTTTTTGAAGACCCACCATGTTTTCCTCAGAGGCTACTCCATTTTATGTTCCCACCAGCAAAGTAATGTGTGAGGGGTCCCATTTCTCCACATCTTTGCTAACACTTATTTTTTGTTGTTGTTGTTTTTAGTAGTCATCCATATGGGTGTCAAGTCTTTGTCTTTTGATAGGTGGCTTTAACCCATTTATACTTATTTTGATTACTGATATCTTGAGGTTTATTCCTGCCATCTCATTCTATATTTTCTATTTCTTATGCATATTTCCAGCCAGCCTTCATTCCTTCCCTACTTTTTGTTGGATTGACTAAGTTTTTCTTGTTTCAGTTTATCCCTCCCAGGACATGGAAGCTACAGATATTATTCCTACTCTGCTTATGGTGTGTACCCATATATTTTTGGCAACATCTTATTGAGATATAATATAAATGTACAAAGATGCACAAAATATAAATGTATAGCTCGATAAATTTTTATAAATTGAACACATATAACTAGCACTCAGAACAAGAAACAACCTTTTCTGTACTCTGGAACCTGCCTTGTGTTGTCATTCACCACTCAAGATAACCACAATTCTGATTTCTAACACCACAGATCAGTGTTGCCATTTTTTTTTTTTTACCTTTTATATCAATAGAATCATGTAATATATAGTGTTTTATATCTGGTTTCTTTCCACCCACAATATATTTGTGAGATTTGTCCATATTCTTGAACATAGCTGTGATTCATTCATTCTCATTGCTGTGTATATTCCATTGTGTACATATCTGCAGCGTAGATATACAGTCTACCTTGATTGGCATTTGGATTCTTTTACAGTTTTAGATTATTATGAATAGTGATGCTATGAACATTCTAGTACTGTACATGTCTTTTGTTGAATAAATTTATGCATTTCTTTTAAATATATATTGAGAAGTGGAATTGCTTGGTCATAGAGTGTACGTATGCTCAGTTTAAGTAGATATTGCCAAACAATTTTCAACAGTGGTTACATCAACTTATTTATTCCTAGAAATGTATATGGTTGCTCAACATCCTTGCCAATTCTTGGTAATTTCTGTCTTTTCCATCTTAGTCATTCTGGTGGACATTGTATTGTGGTTTTAATTTGAATTTTCCTGATGATAAATGGAATTGAGCTCCTTTGGTACCCTTAGTTTTTCACACATATCTAAACATTTTTTCTCTTGTTTAAAGATAAACTGTTTATATGAACTCTCCATGAGTAAAGCAAAAAAGAGCCTTAACATGATTTTAATTCTATACTGTGTTAAGATTTTATGAAATTATGGGTTTTTATATATAATGCATAAACTATTATTTAGAGAAACTGTACATTTACTGATTATTTTCTTGTTATTGACGCTTTTATCTCATTTGTTTTGCTTGAGTATTTAAGTAATTGTCTTGTTTTCAGAGATTCTGTGGGTGGTAAACTTTCTGAGCCCTTGCATATATAAAAATAGCTTTTATTTTGCTTTTCCATGTGAATATTCATGGCTGGGTATAGGATTATAGGTTAAAAACTTCTGAATTTTGAAGATTATACTTCGTTATCTGCTGACATCTAGTGTGGTTGATGAGAGGTCTGTGAAGTCCGATTGCCGTTTCTTTGTAGTTAACCTGTTTATCCTCTCTGAAGCTTTACAATTTTTTTTCCCTTGGTGTTCTAAAATTTCACCACTCTTTGTCAGGGAGTGAATGTTTTTCATTTTTCCTACTCAATAGCTGATGGTCCCTTTCATTCTAAATACACATTCTTAATACACATTTCTTTGGCACTGAAGACATTCTGAGGATTTCCTTGCCTCTATTCTCTTTATCTTCTGCTTATGGAATTACTTTTAAATGAAAATTTGAATTTCTTTCTTTTTTTTTTTTCCGAGTTGGAATCTCACTCTGTCACCCAGGCTGGAGTGCAGTGGCATACTCACAGCCACTACAGCCTTGACCTGCAGCTAAGGTGATACTTCTGCCTCAGCCTTCCAAGTAACTGGCACCACACCTGGCTAATTTTTTGATTCATTGTAGAGACAAAGTCTCATGAAGTTACCCAGGCTGGTCTCGAACCCTGGGCTCAGGCAACCCTCTTACCTCTGCCTCCCAAAGTGCTGGAATTACACATGTGAGCCACCATGCCCAGCCAAGAATTTGAGTTTCTTGATATATTCTTCATGTTTTTGAAATAAACATTTTTTCTTTCAAATGTTCTTTTTTTTTCATTTTACAATTTATTTTAGAGATGTGTCTCTCTTTGTCACCCAGGCTGGAGTGCAATGGCATAATCATAACTCACTGCGGTCTCAAACTCCTGGGCTCAAGCAATTTTCCCACCTTATCGTCCTGAGTAGCTGGGACTACAGGCACGAACCCCCATGCCCAGGTCAAATGGTCTGTTTCTTTATCTTTTTTTTTTTTTTTTTTTTTTTTTTTGAGTTGGAGTCTCACTCTGTCGCCCAGACTGGAGTGCAGTGGCCGCTCCCGGCCACCGCAGCCTCGACCCGCTGGGCTCCGGCGATCCTTCCGCCTCAGCCTTCCAAGTAGCT
>CAUYQG010088473.1:0-14367 GCA_963574415.1 Tarsius wallacei | reverse complement strand
AAGAAGACATCCAAGCAGCCAACAGACACATAAAGAAATGTTCAACCTCACTAATCATCAAGGAGATGCAAATTAAAACTACACTGAGATACCACCTAACTCCAGTCAGAATGGCCATTATCAATAACTCAAAAAATAACATGCTAGAGAGGATGTGGTGAAAAGGAAACACTTATACACTGTTGGTGGGAGTGTAAACTAGTGCAACCTCTGTGGAAAGCAGTGTGGCAATTCCTAAAAGCTCTAAATATTGACCTCCCATATGACCTCGCAATCTCCCTACTGGGAATATATCCTGAAGAACTCAAATCACTCTATCAAAAAGATACCTGCACACGGATGTTTGTCACAGCATTGTCCACAATAGCAAGAACCTGGAACCAACCATGCTGTCCATCAAAAGAGGACTGGATTTTTAAAATGTGGCACATATACATGATGGAATACTACGCAACCATAAAAAAGAACAAAATCATGAATTTCGCAGCAACCTGCATGGAACTAGAGTCTATAATACTGAGTGATCTTTCACAGCAACAAAGATCTGAGTGTCACATGTTCTTACTCATAAGTGAACCTTGAACATCTATCGTAATACTATAAGAAAAGGATCGACAGTGGTGGGAATCTATGGGGGGGGACAGGGAGGGCAAGGGCGGTGGGATTAATGGTAGTCAATATCTGTCTGAGGACAGGGGGACACCCCTTATCAACAAGGGTGCCTGAACGATGTATATTTGTATACCTAACCCTTAACTGTACCCCACAATTTTAAAATAAAAATATGTTTAATAAATAAATAAATAAATAAAAATTAGCCAGGTGTGGTAGTGACACTTGTAGTCCCACTACTCAGGAGGCTGAGGCGGAAGGATCACCTACGCCCAGGAGGTCGAGGTTGTGGTGAGCCATGATCGTGCCACTGCATTCCAACCTGGGCAAAAGAGTGAGAGAAAAAAAAAAGTTTGGTAGAGGAGAGAGGAAAAGGAAGGAAGGATGAAAACTATACTTGATGAGCATGTGCTACATTTGTACCAAGTGTTTTATTTGCACACTCTCCTGTCATCCTCATAAAACAATATAAGGTAAATGTTACCATCCCCATTTTACAGATGAAGACACTGGTCTCAAAGAGGTAAGAGAACTAGTGAATCAGGCAGATCAGACTGACTCGCCAGCCCATTCTCTTTCCACTATGCAAGACCAAGCCAACAGGCCAGGCACAGTAGCTCATTCCTGTAATCCCAACACTTTGGAAGGCTGAGGAGGGAAGACTGCTTGAGCCTAGGAGTTTGAGACCACACCTAGGCAATATAGTGAGACCTTATCTCTACAAAAATCAAAAAAGTTTGCTGAACATGGTGGCTCATGCCTGTAGTCCCAGCTACTTGAGAGGCTAAGGCAGGAGGATTGCTTAAGCCCAGCAGTTGGAGGCTGCAGTGAGCCATGATCTTAAGCCTGGGAAACAGAATGAGACCAGAAAAAAAAGACCAAGCACACAGACAATCTGACACTTAAGCCTGAAGGTCCTAAATTCTCACTTACTGTTTATTTAAGACATCATTGAAGAGGTTAAAAAACAATGAAGGAAAAATACTTGAGGAAACAGTTCTGGAAACAAGTCATAGGTAACCTGGAAAAAGTCATGCAGTCAGCAAGGAGTGGTTAGGATGAGCTTAGTAAAGGAGGTTTGTTTCAGAAAGGTAAAGGTAAGAATAGGTCCCATAGACGTATCAAGAAAAAAATGGGACTGAGCCATGGTGGCTCACGGAACTTTGGGAGGCCAACATGGGAGAACTGCTTGAGGCCAGGAGTTCAAGACCAGCCTGGACAACATAACTTTTAAAAAGAAAGAAATGGGTTGGCCAGGATTTGAAAAACTAGGAATGGGAGGATGGAGGTGTTAATGAGTGTGAAAACTGGTGACGGTCTGTTAGAAGAAAGATGAGACATATTAACTCAATAGTTGTTGATCCATTCAGTTGGAAAACATCCTGCAAATACAGAGACTGTATATGCTATACCTTCTAAAATCCACCCCATTTCAAGTATTCCATTTAACTTTCCTCTATCAACTACTAATGGTCCTTGAAGAGTCAAAGTTTTCAAATCCAGCCTTCATTCATCAACTTCCTCTCTGACCTACAGGTGGTCAAGAAAAAAGAAGACCTGTATATATGTAGATGTCTATGCATTTTTAACAAATACTTAACTGAGTAGGGGGAAAGAAAATGAAAAATATGGTCATGTAAAAACTTCTCTATGTCAAGACATCTTAAAGTTAAAATATAAATCACTAATCTACATACAAGGGAGAACCCCAAAAAAACCAGAATTATCTTTTGGAGGGCAGGTCCTTTGAACAGGCTTCCATGACTAGGCTAGTGTTCTAGGAACCCATCAGCATCAGTGTACCAGCTGGCCTTGGAAGACTACGTTCAGCTTCAGTGAATTTTTTTTTTTGAAGATTCTTTCAACACATTTGTCCATTTCATGATGGATGAGTTACAAGTACACCTGTCCACACTGAACTGAGTGTTCAGCAGTGTTTGACAAAAAACAGCATGATTCCTGTGTCCCACCCACCCCCATTCACCCAATCTTGCCCTGAGTGACACGTTTTTGTTTCCCCGGATGCAAAAAGTCTTCAAATGGAAATGTTCTGCTGTTGTGGAGGAAGTGAAACAAAAATGGCAGAAGCACTAAAAGGCATCAAAACTGACAAGTTCAAAAACTGTTTTGAGCAGTGGAAAAAATATCTTCATAGGTGTACTGCATTAAAGGAGAGTACTTTGAAGATGACTGAAGTTTAAACATGTAAGAATAAATATACAATTTTTTATAAACAAATTCCAGGTTTGGGGGTCACTCCTTGTACAGTATATATATCTGTACTACGTACGTCAAGAAAAGTAAATATAATTTATATAGAGCTCTTACAAGCCAGTAAGAAAATGAAGAACTAAAAACTCAATAGCCTTAACATGATAGTAATAAATGATAGACATACTAAAACGACTAAAGCACCAGAGTCCACCCATCAGTTTGATGACTATTTAAAGCCTGTAATACCTGGTATTGTCAAGGGTATAGAAAACCAGACATATTCAAACACAAGGGGTACAAAAGTGTTTGCAACCTTTGGCAATACATTGCAGAACTTAAAATGTGCAAACCTCTGACCCAGCAATTCTACTTTTGAAAATAATTAAAGCACAACAAATATAAATGCACAGAACGTTCAGCATAATACTGCTTAGATTATTGAAAAAATGTTAAATAAGCAGTGTACATACAATAAAATACTATGCAACTGTTAGAAATAATAGCATATAGAAAGATAAACATAGTCTATTATTCAGTTAAAGAAGTAGGCTAGAAAACAGTAAACAAAGAAGAGGTTAAAAGCTTCATATGTGGGAGTATAAGCCAACACAACCATTCTGGTCATTATTTTAGCAACCTATTAAAAATCTTTAAAAAAAAAAAAAAAACCTTTGACCCCACAATCTTACTTCTATGGATTTATTCTAAAGAAATAATTAGATATTGACAAAGATTTATGTAGACAAATATCCTATCCGTTATTATTTCTAATGATGAAAAAGAGACTCAAACCTATTTTTCAATAATAGAGCAAAGAGAAATGATAGTACAGAATGGTATCCAGTCTTAAAATAACGTTTGTAAAGGCTAATTTATCACAAAAGAAATGCTAATATAAAGTCACAGTTTAAAAGCAGCATATAACCGGGCTTGGTGGCTCAGCCTGTAATCACGCGCCTTGGGAGGCTGAGGTGAGTGGATTGCCTGAGCCCGCGGGTTCAAGACCTGCCAGGGCAACTTGGCGAGACCTCATCTCTACAATAAATCAAAAATTAGCTGGGCATGGTAGCACGCGCCTATAGTTCCAGCTACTTGGAAGGCTGAGGCGGAAGGATCGCCGGAGCCCAGTAGGTGGAGGCTGCGGTGGCCGGGAGCGGCCACTTCACTTTAGTCTGGGCGACAGAGTGAGACTCCAACTCAAAAAAAAAAAAAAAAAAAGCAGAATATAAGATGTTTCTCATAGCAGTATAATCATAACAAATTTAAAACATATTTTATAGCTACATAAATGCACAGATTTTTTTGAAAAGCTAAAAAGAACAAGACTATCTCTGTCCTCTCTCGATCATATATCATATATCTACAGAATTTGTAAAAGAAATGAAACTATATTATACATACTGCTTTATAGTCTGCCTGTTCGATCCTCAGTATCTAAGACATTGCCTGGCATTAATCAGCTCCACAATAAATAGTGGCAAATGAATGCGTCAAATTGTTACCAGTGAGTTATCTAGGATGCAAGTATAGGGGACTTCTCCCCTTTTTTCCTATATGCCTTTAAATGTTTGTGGATGATCTCTAAATTGTTACTGTATTTGAACAAAATCAAAAGAAAATCTTTAATCCACTCATGATACCTTTCTTTGACAAATAGTCTTAAATGCAAAGTCATCATATAAATTATTTCTAGCTACAACAAAATGTAAACTGTAAACTCTGGGTGATAAGATCATAGTTTTTAAATTTTCTTTTTTCATGCTCTTCTAGATTCTCAGCATATTCTACAATGTGAAATTTTAAAAATATGTATACTGAATTGTTAACAGTGGTGAGACTTTAGAGAGCTTTCTGCTTCTTTATACTCTAATAGTTTCATTTTCTACAATGAGAAAATTCTATTTAACAAGAAAAAAACAAAATAGAATGGTCAATGGAATCAAACAAATCAAGAAAATGATAATTTTAAAAAGGGCAGTGGCCAAGCTGAGGGGATTGCCTGAGCCCACAGGTTCGGGAACAGCCTGGGCAACTTGGCAAAACCTCATGTCTACAATAAATCAAAAAAATTAGCTGGGCGTGGTAGCGCACACCTGTAGTTCTGGTTACTTGGAAGGCTGAGGCGGAAGGATGGCCTGAGCCCAGCAGGACAACACTGGGATGGCCATGAGCGTGCCACTGCACTCCAGCCTGAGTGACGAAGTAAGACTCCAAAAAAAAAAAAAGAGCAGTGAGGACCAGGAATAGTGGCTCATGCCTGTGATCCCAGCACTTTGGGAGGACAAGGCAGGAGGACTGCTTAAGTCCAGGAGTTCAAGACCAGCCCAGGCAACACAGCAAGATAGTATCTCTATAAAAAAGAAGAAAAAGGCCAGGCGTGGTGGCTCATGCCTATAATTCCAGCACTTTGGGAGGTCGAGGTAAGAGGGCTGCCAGAGCCCACAGGTTTGAGACCAGCCTGGGCAACTTGGCGAGACCTCATCTCTGCAATAAATTAAAAAAAATTAGCTGGGTAGAGTGGCATGTGCCTGTAGTTTCAGGTACTTGGAAGGCTGAGGCAGAAGGACTGCCTGAGCCCAGCAGGTCAAGGCTGCAGTGACTATGAACGTGCCACTGCACTCCAGCCTAGGTGACAGAGTGAGACTCCAACTCAAAAAAAAGGAGAAAAAATTTTTTATTCCTTGAGTTGGAGTCTCATTCTGTCACTCAGGCTGGAGCACAGTGGCACGCTCACGGCTACTGCAGCCTCGACCTCTTGGGCTCAGGTGGTGTGTTCCTGTAGCCCCAGCTATATGGGAGGTTGAAGAGGGAGGGTTGCTTGAGCCCAGGAGTACAAGGTTGCGGTGACCTGTGATTGTGCCACGGTACTCCAGCACTCCAGTCTGAGTGAAAGAGTACGATCCCAACTCAAAAACAAAAAAATTTTAAAAAAAGAGATCGTCGGACAGATACTCAAATGCAGTAAAACAGAAAGGAAATGAAGGCTGAAGCTGAACGCTTCCCATTTCACAGTACTGGTCAAGAGCAGAATAGTGAAAGGCAAGTAGCTCAAAGGAAAGATGAAGTCAAGTTATCTCACAAAGTAGTAAGAAATAAAATACAGTTCCTAGCCGAATTCAAGTTCTAGACTTCTGCCAAGGAGGCAGACAGGAGTAGTTAGGAAAAGGATCATCTAAATTGATCTCCTCAGGAAAGTGTGATTCAAATGGTGCACTATAAGCATAAGAGAAGCTTAGGAATTTTTTTTTCTCCTTGAGTTGGAGTGTCATTCTGTCACTCAGGCTGGAGTGCAGTGGCACGCTCACGGCTACTGCAGCCTCGACCTCTTGGGCTCAGGCGATCCTTCTGCCTTAGCCTCTTGAATAGTTGGGACTACAGGCACATGTCACCATGCCCAGCTAATTTTTTTATTTATTGTAGAGACGAGGTTGCCCAGGCTGGTCTCAAACTCCTGGGCTCAAGCAATCCTCTTGCCTTGACCTCCCAAAATGCTGGTGTGAGCCACTGGGCCCAGCCCTGGGATACTGATCTGAGAAAAAGGTTTTAAAAAACTAGTGTGAAGTGAAATGAGAAAATTAATGAATCTGACAATGGGTTTACTGCTGGCCCTCCTAACCCATACTGTTCCACACAAAGAAAGTACACAGTAACTTTGCTCAAAGGCTGATGGCGTAACCTGAAGAACACAGATGTTAAAGTTATATCTAGCTTTTGAATTTTCTGACTCTGCCATTAACTGACAGAGTGATCTTCTCAAATCATACAAACCACAAGTGAGAAATCATTTAACTATTCCATTTTTACATCTATTAAAAATGAAAAAACAATTTTTTGAGTTAAGTCTCACTCTGTGGCCCAGGCTGGAGTGTAGTGGCACATCACAGCTACCGCAGCCTTGACCTGCTGGGCTCAAGCAATCCTTCCACCTCAGCCTTCCAAGCAGTTGGAATTATAGGCATGCACCACCATATCCAGCTAATTTTTTTTAATATATTGTAGAGATGAGGTCTCGCCAACTTGCCCAGGCTGATCTCAAAATCCTGGGCTCAGGTAATCTTTCTCACCTACGTCTCCCAAAGCGCTGGGATTACAAGCATGCACCATCATGCCCGACCAAAAATGACACTTCAAAGAAAGCAAAAACAACAACAAAAAACAATTACATTGTTCAGATACTACTTTTTATAAAAAAGAAATGTGCCTGAACCTTCTGGGCCAAGTTGAAAGAAAAAGTCACACGTAAGCACAATATCATCAGTAACCCAGGAGAAGAAAAAATGTAAAAGCTTATCTATAATCATTTGCTTCAAGAATAATCTTTAGTTTGCAGAAACCCTTATCACAATGTTACAGAAAAGACAGGGTCGCATGTTTACAGCTGGGACTTTTACTAAATTACATAACACTTTCCATATTACTGAACCGCTATAATGTATCACCTTACAAGTGGAAAAAAACCACTTGTCCATTAAAAAAGTTACCTTACAATTTTCCTCTGTAATAGCCTACTTAAAACCACCACACTGTGCTTTTGTTTCTCCTTATGGTCAAGAATGATAAATAGCGTTAAGAATGGAAATGGAAGAGCTTTTTCATTTATTTATTCCACTTGAATAAATCAAAACGTTTTCAACTCAGTTTGCACCTTCAATTCCATTGCAACACAATAATATTTGTTTCATGTTTCAACTGAATGTGTATTCTCTGTAATCATTCTATTGAAATTACTGTTAGTTAAAACCTCCTTGAGTCAATATATTCATTCTTGATAGCACAATTTAATTTTCTTTAATTGCCAAAGCAACTGGTAATAACTAAAGACTCTATTTCACTTTCATTAAAAGATTAGATACTTAGACCTGGTTAGAGTCAACGTTTTAAGGACTTCTTACTTTATGCCCAGTAACTTTACTTAGTTATGCCAATATCTCCTAGTGACCAAAAAAGCCTTAAGAAAACGTGAGGCTTTTTTTCCTTTTTTCTTTTTCTTTTTTTTTTTTTTTTGAGTTGGAGTCTCACTCTGTCGCCCAGACTGGAGTGCAGTGGCCGCTCCCGGCCACCGCAGCCTCGACCTGCTGGGCTCCGGCGATCCTTCTGCCCCAGCCTCCTAAGTAGCTGGAACTACAGGCGCGCGCTACCACGCCCGGCTCATTTTTGATTTATTGTAGAGATGAGGTCTCGCCAAGTTGCCCAGGCGGGTCTCGAACCCGCGGGCTCAGGCAATCCACTCACCTCAGCCTCCCAAAGCGCTGGGATTACAGGCTGAGCCACCGAGTCCGGCTTAGGGCCTTTTTCCCCCTAGACCGAAGAGGATGATTTATTTCCACACTGCCTCACTGTGAGAGCTCTTTAGTTATCCTATCAGTGAAGCAAAAGACAAGAAAAGCTACCAATTACAACTCTTAACCCAAACTGCTCAGTACATAGCCTGCAAAGTCTCACTCTAGTAATGAACAAATACCATTCTCAACGACTGACAAAACCACAGGGCTTAGGAGCTGGACAGTGGCCTCAGTGACGTCCTTACCTGTCCTAAAGCCTCAGTCCCCAGGGAGGAAACCCACGAGCAGAAATGTAAACAAACGAGCAGGTCGCGGACTCTCTTTGCAACAACCTCACACTGACAGCCCGCCCGCCGCCTCGCGCACTGCACTGCCGGCCCCTGGTTCAAGCCCGGAGGCAGCCGAATTCGCCCAGGGTCTCAGGCAAACCTCGTGGCTGCCCAGATCGTCCGGAAAGGCAGGTAGGCAGGTGGACAGAGGACAGCCGAGCCGGGCAGCGGCTTTGCAGTTCCTCACCATCATACTTGGGGTCCGGGCCTTCGGTGGGAAAGTCGATGGCGGGCGGCGCAGCCACAGCCCCCGCCTCATCGCCCTCCTCTTCGCGCTCGCGGGCCCCAGAGCTGGCCCCGAGCATCGCTGGCCGCGCACCGGCCGCAGCTCAGCAGGACTTCCCAGCGCTGCTCCCCTGTGCTTCCCCCGAGACCGCCGTGTGATCCGGAAGTAGCCCTTAGGCGGAAATCCCGCCCCGGCTCCGCTGCTCCGCGGGTTGAGGGCGGGGTCTATCATAGGCTCCTCCCCTTCCCTTTTCTGGAAGGCAGAGATGGGCTGGTCCGATTGGGCCCGCCTCCCCGGTGCACGTGCTCTGGACTCCTCCTCTGGCGCCCGCCCGCCGGACGTCTCGGGCAAGGGCGGACCGCGGGGCCGGCGTCTGCGGACCCCTGTGGGCCGGCCCGGCTCCCGGCCATCCCTCCAGCATCCGCAGAGGAGTCCTAACGCTCCCTTCTCACGCCGACACTCAGGTATCAGGGTAAGAATCAGGTGTCTGCAGAGATCAACCGAAATGTTTACCGGCCGGGCTCGGTGGCTCAGCCTGTAATCCCAGCACTTTGGGAGGCCGAGGTGAGTGGATTGCCTGAGCCCGCGGGTTCGAGACCCGCCTGTGCAATTTGGCGAGACCTCATGTCTACAATAAATCAAAAAAAATTAGCCGGGCGTGGAAGCGCGCGCCTGTAGTTCCAGCTCCTTGGAAGGCTGGGGCGGAAGGATCGCCGGAGCCCAGCAGGTCGAGGCTGCGGTGGCCGGGAGCGGCCACTGCACTCCAGGCTGGGCGACAGTGAGACTCCAACTCAAAAAAAAAATCGAAAGCGTCTACAAGACCTGTCTCAATGAGACCTAAACCTTTTTTTGGTCAACTGTTAAAACACACACACACACACACACACACACACACACAACTGTTAAAACACACACACACACACACTGTTAAAACACACACACACACACACACACACACGAGAGAGAGAGAGAGAGAGAGAGAGAGAGAGAGAGAGAGAGAGAGAGACCGACCAACAAGATTCTAAGGTGCAAAATGAATCCAACATAATAGAAATTCCTCTGGTTTTGAGACCGAATTTACAATTGAAATGTTTTCAAACCTGAGAGCCTATTCCAGGTTGCCTTCTGGCTTTTCGGGACTGACTGTGGATTGAAGCCCTCAGCTTCAAAACTCCACCCTCCTTGCCCTCTGGAGGTTTCCCTGATGACTGGGTCGTCAATGCAATGCTGTTAAAAATTATCCTTGGGAGATCGCGAATGAGATCAGATTTTGGACCTCAACCACAGTGCGATGTGGGAAAGTGGTATTGTTTAAGGATTCTATTTGAACATTTTACATGGGCAGTCACACTAGATGCATCCAGTGTGGTAGAGGCGATTAAAGATTTAGTTCTCCAGATAACCTTCAAAGATTACACATGGCCGGGCTCGGTGGCTCAGCCTGTAATCCCGCGCCTTTGGGAGGCTGAGGTGAGCGGATTGCCTGAGCCCGCGGGTTCGAGAACCACCTGGGCAACTTGGCGAGACCTCATCTCTACAATAAATCAAAAAAATTAGCCGGGCGTGGTAGCACATGCCTGTAAATCCGGCTACTGGGAAGGCTGAGGCGGAAGGATCGCCGGAGCCCAGCAGGTCGAGGCGCGGTGGCCGGGAGCGGCCACTGCACTCCAGTCTGGGCGACACAGTGAGACTCCAACTCAAAAAAAAAGCAAAGATTACACATGTCCCTTCCCACACTTAGCTAATGTTCTGAAAGCACAGCCTTTCTGGAGAGTGGCTATCTATATGTATTCACAAGCATAGAAACATAAATGCTTTTTTTTTTTTTTCAACATTCCACTTGCAAGAATTTATCCTAAGGGAACAGTTAAGAATGAGCAAAAATATATGTTTAAAAAAACTATTGATTGCAACACTGGTTATAATGCCAAAACAAGAAGATAGTATACTTGACTAAATCAGTTATGAACATCCATACAATGACACACCTTACAGGCATTAAAAATGTTGGTATGGACTGGGTGCAATGGCTCACGCCTATAAACCCAGTACTTTGGGAGGCAGAGGCAAGAGGATTGCCTGAGCCCAGGGGTTTGAGACCAGTCTAGGCAACTTATCACAACCTCATCTTTACAATAAATAAATTTTTAAAAAGCTCAGCATGGTGGCGCACGCCTGTAGTTCCACCTACTTGGAAGGCTGAGGCGGAAGGATCACCTGAGTCCAGCAGGTTGAGGCTGTGTCTTTGAATTATCCAAGAGAATAAGTCTGTGCTTTAGATATAGTATACTTAGGGGTTGTCAGCTCATCGATGGTATTTAAAATGACAGTGATGCACATGGTTTTTGCTGAGAGAATGTGGAAAGAGGTGACAAGAACCCTATGGAATTTATACATTGAAGAAGGATTCACTAATGGATTCTGAGATAGAGGGATGATAAAATAGAGAATAAGCGATATAATGGAAGCCAAGAGAGAAATGTGCTTCTTTTTCAATAGTTGTATTGGCTGCATTAAGTTTCATTGTATGGATGTACCCTTACTTCTCTTCTTTTTCAAATTTGGATTTATTCTATTGCTTTTCTATTATAAACTACACTTTAATGAACATCCTTATAGATTTATCTTTTTTCATCACTCTGATTATCTCCTTTGGATATAATCCTATATGTAGGTCAAATAGGATGCCTATTTTAAAAATTTTACTGTAAGTAGCACATCTTCTAGAAGGTTTGCTTCCATTTACTGTATATACCCACCGGAAAGAATTGCCTTTTTCTGTATACCCACAGTAATGCTGGGCATTTCCAATGATGGTGGAAAGTGGTGAGAACCAGATACTTCATACTGATGGTTTTGGGTTTTTTTAAGTCAGAGTCTCACTCTGTCACCTAGGCTGGAGTACAGTGGCAAGATCACAGCTCACTGAAGCCTCAAACTCCTGGGCTCAAGTGATCCTCCCACCTCAACCTCCTGAGTAGCTGGGACTACAGGCACATGCCACAGGCCCAGCTAATTATTTTGGGAGGGGGGGGTGTTGGAGGGGGTTGAGATAAGATCTCACTATATTGCCCGTGCTGATCTTGAAGTCCTGAGCTCAAGCCATCTCGCGTCAGTGTCCCAAAGTGTGCTAGGATTAGAGGTGTGAACCACTGCACTTGGCTTCTTTTTTTTTTTTAAGAGAAGGGGGTCTCACTCTGTCACCCAAAATGGAGTGTGTAGTGTCATGATCATAGCTTCTGCAGCCTCGAACTCCTGGGCTCAAGTGATCCTCTTGCCTCAGCCTCCTGAGCAGCCAGGATTACAGGCACACGCAACCACACCCAGCTCCTAAAAGAACTTGATCTTCCTCCTAAAACATATTTGCCATTACCTTTCTTCATCCATATAAATGGCACACAATCCACCTATTTGTCCAAGCCTAAAATCTAGGAATCAACCTTTATTCTATATCCAAAATATATCTAGGTACCGAAAAATAAATTTTTTAAAGGGAAATATGATATAGCATGTAAACACACAATATTATACAGTTCATTGAAAAGGAACTCCAAGCCGCGCTCGGTGGCTCAGCCTGTAATCCCTCGCTTGGGGGGGCTGAGGTGAGTAGATTGCCTGAGCCTGCGGGTTCGAGACCCGCCTGGGCAACTTGACGAGACCTCATCTCTACAATAAATCAAAAATTAGCTGGGCGTGGTAGCGTGCACCTGAAGTTCCAGCTACTTGGAAGGCTGAGGCGGAAGGATCGCCAGAGCCCAGCCAGTCGAGGCTGCGGTGGCCAGGAGTGGCCACTGCACTCCAGTCTGGGTGACTGAGTGAGACTCCAACTCAAAAAAAAAAAAAAAAGGAACTCCAAATGACCAATAAACGTAGGAAAAGCTGCACAGATTTCACTAGTTACAAGTGCAATTTAAACAATCAAATATTTCAAAATTTCATGTTTGCAAAATTAAAGTTTCTCATACGAAGTGCTGGTGAAGATATGAAGAAAGAGGAGCTATTATACCTTGCTAAAAAGCCATTTAGCAATATTGAATAAAGTCAAATAGTTGACTAAGATTCTGTCCTTGATCTAACTCTAGTCAGGCTCCTCTGAACTCTCTTCTCTACTAGCTCCTAAGTTTTGGGCTTTCATGTTCATCTATTCATTGTCCATTTTTAGCAGAGATCCTGGTAAGTCACTTATTTCCAGAATCCCGCATCCTCAGCATCTGATCTCCATCTATAAATAGTTGGACTCCTCCTCACCTAACATCCCTCAGGTGATATCTGATCGTGCTGGCCTGCTCTCAGCAAAGATTCTGTTAGGTGGGTTCAGCCAGAAAATCCCCCTTACCCCTGATGTTTCCTCATAGGAATTTTCCATGCACTGACACCTCACCCCCACTCTTTTCCTGAGCTATAAATTCCCTTTTCCTTTTTGTAGTCGTAGTTGAATCTGACCTCCTCCCCTACTTCAAAACATCATTGTAGTAGCCTTCCTTGAATAAAGTCAACCTTACCATCTTTATTTATATATTATTATTTTTTGTTGTTGAGTTGGAGTCTCATTCTGTTGCCCAGGCTGGAATGCAGTGGCATACTCACAATCACCACAGCTTCAACCTACTGGGCTCAGGTGATCCTTCTGCCTCAGCCCTCCAAGTAGGTGGAATTACAGGTATGTGCCACCACGCCCGGCTAATTTTTTGGTTTATTGTAGAGACTAGGTCTTGCCAAGTTGCCCAGGCTGGTCTTGAACCCCCAGGCTCAGGAAATGCTCTTGCCTCCGCTTCCCAAAGGGCTGATATTATAGGCATGAGCCACCACACCTGGCACTTTTTTATTATTATTGTTTAGAGACAGGGTCTTATTCTGTTGCTCAGGCTGGAGTACAGTGGCATGATCATAGTTCACTGCAGCTTCGAACTTCTGGGCTCAGGTGATCTTCCTGCCTCACCCTCCCAAAATGCTGGGATTACAGGTGTGAGCCACCGCACCTAACAGCCTTACCATTTTTATCAAGTATCTTGAACAACGTTTTTCTTTAAATATGTCCATGCCCAAGTTCCAGTAATTCCCTTCTAGGTTCCCTTTGGACACCCCTACATGTGCCCAAGGATATGAGTGTAAGGGTGTTTATTGTAACATCATTTATAATAAATTTGGAAATGGCCTAATATCCATCAATCAGGAAATACATAAGTAAACATATTATATATGCAAACAAATATTATAGAACAGTTATAATGAATCAACTAGTCCACATATATCATTAGGGACATTGAAATCAACACAGCAAAAAATTATGGAAGGCAATGATAATAATAATTGCTAATGTTTACTGAGCATTGTTGGCCCCGCTGTTCCACCCTGTTCTAAGTGTTTTTTACGAGTATTATCTCATTCAATCCTCATAACAAACTTACTAGCTAAATGTTATAATTATCCCATTTTATAGATGAAACATGGAGGCAAAGAAAGCTTTTTAAATACCTCACCCAAGGTCACACACCTCATAGGTCTGGCAGTCAGGATTTTTCTTTTTTCACTTATCATTTTTTATTGTTTTTTGTTTGTTTGGTTTTTTTGAGTTGGAGTCTCACTCCGTCGCCCAGACTGGAGTGCAGTGGCCGCTCCCGGCCACCGCAGCCTCGACCTGCTGGGCTCCGGCGATCCTTCCGCCTCAGCCTTCCAAGTAGCTGGAACTACAGGCGCGCGCTAC
>CAUYQG010088459.1:0-16621 GCA_963574415.1 Tarsius wallacei | reverse complement strand
CCCGGCGGGGGGGGGGGGGGGGGGGGGGGGCCCCCCGGGGGGGGGGGGGGGGGGGCCCCCGGGGGCCGGATCGTCCGCCTGCCCGCGGTCTCGCCGGCTCCCGCCCCCTCCGCTGCCCCAGGCGCGGGCACTGACCCACCGCAGCCGGCCGCGGGGACGTTCGCGCGCAGGTCGCGACGGCGGACACTGGAGATCCCTCCGGCCCCCCGCGCCCGCTCCCGCGCGTGGGATTCTTTGCCTCCCCCGCTCCGTGTTCTGTTTCTTCCTCCTCCTGACCTGTGAGGACCCCTCCCTCGCTCCCGCTCCCCGGGCGTCTGCGGCCTGTGCCCTGACTCCTAACTCCCGTCTCGTCTGTTCCCTGTCGCTCCTGCGTCGCTCTCGCCCTCTCAGGCTCGCTGTTTCTGTCTCCACCAGGCTCGGCCTCGGGCTCTCCTCCTCTCTGCCCCTCTCTTCGCCCCCATCTCTCCCTGTCCCTCCTCCTGCGGACTGGGGTGTCCTGAGGGCTCCCGACCCGCGGCTCTGTCTCCCACTCTCTGTTCTGTCTTCTTTCAAGAGTCCTGAGCGCTTCTGGCCGCCCACCCTGAATGTTTCCTGCCCGGGGGGACCATCTACCCTGACTCAAAACGACCAGCACCTCATAAATTCGCGTGTGACAGGGCTGGAGACCTGGGCTGTATTTCCCCTAACCTTATCACCAGGCCTGGGAGCAGCTGGTTCCATTTTCAGACCCAAATTCCTCTTCCAATCCCACAGTACCAGCAGCAGCAGCAGCAGCAGCAACAACAACAACAATTCTAGCTGTGTTTTTGAGGCATAGGTGCTTGGCGTTGCTAAGAACTTTACACATAGTATAATCTTCAACACAGCCCTGCGAGTTTCTCTTCTGATTCCTCTCACTTTTCAGGGGAGCCAGGTGACTTGCCTAAGGCCTGGTCGCAGGCCGTGGACTGCCTGGGTCCAGTGCGTGCGTCTTTTAGTGGCTACCCAGGCCCAGTCTCATCGGAAGGGTAGAAGCCTCGAAGGCCCAGAGTCTTGATCACCCTGGAGATCTTGCTGAAAAGTTGTCCTTCCCTTTTCCCGTACTGTGGTTTGACCCAAAAGAAATGGAAGGCAAAGCTGGTGTCCACTCCAGCTCCTGCTCCCAGTGTTGTGAGGGCCACCTGAGTAGGCCGTGGGGCAGACACACACAGCTTGGCAGCTGGAGGCACAGCCCTGGCCTGGCCGCTCTTTGTGTGAGGCTCCGTGAACACTGGCAGACAACGCCCCAGGGATCTTGGTAGAAGATCAGAGCCAGTCCACCCAAACTGCTCCATTTCACAGATGGGGTCACTGAGGGCTCAGGACTAGGGGTGCCTGGGTTAGGCAGCCCAGCACATCGAAGAAAGAACTGGCATAGGCATGCAGGTGTCCCAGCGTGGACTCCACCATGGCTGGCACGACCCTCTTGTTCTGACATCTCTGATCTCAGTCTTCCCCACCGCCCCATCCCTCTTCCTCTTAGCCCTAGAGAATTCAACTCCTTGTGGCATTTCACAGACATCTCAGGCGTCTCCCGCTGAGAGCCTTTCATGTTGTAGGCCCTCTGTGGAATGCCAGCTGATATCCCATTCCTCTTCTCTACTGACACATTCAGGATCTAGCCCTGGCATGCCTCTCCTCCAGGAAGCCTTCTCTGATTCTCAGGCCAGGTCCAGCACTTCCTCTGGGCATCCACAATCCCTTTATCAGTGGATAAAGTGCCTGGCCCTTCCGTTAAGCTGTCAACTTTTTCCAGCCAGAAATAAGGTCCTATCTGGGCACCTGTATTGGGGGAGGGGTGCTGGATGGCAGGTGGAGATGCCTGACAGTCCCCTATAGCTAGTGATGCTGGTGGCATGCCTAGGAGGTGTGTGCCCCAGGGGGGTGAGTTAAGGAACTCCTGTCACAAGTAGATGAAGACAACTATCATGGCTGAAAGACACTAAGTTTACAACATATGTTCCTGATCAGCAAATTGTTCTCCATGAAGTAGCCAGGACTCAGATTCTTTCTTGGTGTTCTAGCCTCTGAACCTGATGTAAATCTCACCGAGAAGAGGCACAGAGCTTGTCTACCATATCCCATTGGCCAGGACTCAGTCATGTGGCCACACCCAGCAAGAGCTGGGTAGTCTAGCCTTTGTCTAACAGGAAAAGCAAAAGGGTTTGGTGAACACTTGGCTGCCTGACCACATGGGGCCACCCTCATTTCTTGCCACAGTGATACAGTAGCTCTTGCCTGTGTCTGCTCTGGCCCTTATAAGCTCTTCTTTCTAAGCAATCAGGAATTTTGATCTCTCCCGCCAGGTGAAGCTCAAACTCCTCTTCAGAGCTTCAACAACTGCATGATGGCTCCTGCTAGGTGGCCATCAGCTGGCGCTGGTTTGCCAAGGATGGTGGGGTTTCCTGGGATGCAAGACTATCTCAGGTAGAACTTCACATAACCATCCCCACAATCAAGACACTTAACTGTACCATCAGCACAAGACTCCTTTGTGGTACCTTTATAGCTCCACCCTCTCTCTTCACTCCCAGCTCTAACCCCTAGCATTACTAATCTGTTTTTCAGCCTGGTAATTATGTTGTTACAAAGATATTATATAATGGACTCATGCAGTATGTATCCTTTTGAGATTGGCTTTCTTCACTCAGCATGATTTCATTGCAATGCATTCCAGTTTTTGAATGCATTCGTTGGTTGTTATTTTACTGCTGAGTAGTATTCCATGGTATGGATGTATTCTAGTTTGCTATGTCATCCACCCATTGAAGAGCATTTGGGTAATTTTCAGTTTTTGGTTATTAAGATTAAAGCCAGGTCAGCATGGTGGCTCAAGCCTGTAATCACAGCACGTTGGGAGGTTGAGGTGAGAGGATTGCCTCTCAGGGATTCAAGACTAGCCTGGGCAACTTGGTGAGACCTCATCTCTACAATAAACTTTTTTAAAAAGTTAAAAAAAGATAATAAAGCCACTATGTGCATTTGTGTATAACTTTCTATATATCTTCTTTGGTGAAATGTCTATGCATATCTTTTGTACATTTTTTACTGAATTTTTTGTCACTGTTCTGTCTTAAGAGTTCTCTATATATTCTAGACAGAAACTCTTTGTTGGATATATGATTTGCAAATATTTTCTTCTGGTCTGTAATTTGCCTCTTACCAGGTCTTTCAAAGAGCAAACATTTTTAATTTTAATGGGGTATATTTTATCAATTTTTTTCTTTTTATGGATCATGTTTTTGGCGTCAAGTATAAGAACTTTCTAGTTCCAAGTCTCAATGATTTTCTCCAATTCTTTTCTAAAAGCTATATAGTTTTACATTTTACATTTAAGTCCATGACACATTTTGAATTAATTTTTGTGTAAGGTGTGAAGTTTAGGTCAGGGCATATTTTATTTTATTTTTTGCCTGTGAATATCCAATTGTTGCAGTGTGATTTGATGTAAAAGCTATCCTACTTTCATTGAATGACTTTTACTCCCTTGTCAAAAATTAATTGGGCATATTTTTGTGGATTTATTTTGGGGTTATCTAGTCTGTTCTGTGGACTATGTGCCTTTTTGTCTGGCAATATCACACTTGTTTGATTACCATAACTTTATAATAAATCTTGAAATTGGGCAGACTGATTCTTCCTACTTTATTCATTTTTTCCTCGAAATTATTTTAGCTATCCTGGTTCCTTTGCCTTTCCATATTTATTTTAGAAGAAAACTTGTTTCTATCTAAAAAAGGAAATCTTGCTGAGAGTTTGTTCAGAATTACACAAAATGTAATAAGCATTTTGTCATTTTCAGCACATAAGTCCTGTACATGTTTTGTTATATTTGTGCCTAAGTATTTCCTTTCTTTTTCTCTTTTAGGGATTGTAAATGATATTGTATTTTTAATTTTGCTGTACGTGTGTTCATTACTGGTATACAGAAATAAAATTTATTTTTGTGTGTTGATTTTGTATCCTGCCACTTTAGTTAACTCATTTATTAGTTCTAGAAGTATTTTTGTAGAGTTCTTGTTTTTTTCAACATAGACAATCATACCACCTGCAAATAGGAACAGTTGTCTTTCTTTCTGGTATTTGTGCCTTTTATTTATTTTTATTGCCTTATTGAACTAGCTAGAACTTCTAGCAGTGTGCTGAATAAGAGTGGTGAAAGTGGACATCTTTGTCACATGTGAGAGTGGACATCCTTGTCATCTTCCCATCCGTGTCTTAGTGGGAAAGCATTCAGTCTTGTACCATTAAGTGTGATTTTAGCTGTAGGTTTTTGGTAGATACTCTTTATCAAGTTGAGGAAGTTCCTCACTACTGCTATTTTTCTGAGAGTTTTTATTATGAACTGACGTTGAATTTTGTCACATATTTTTCTGCATATTGATATAATCATCACACTTTTTTCCTTTAGGCTGTTAATAGGCAGTATTACATTGACTGATTTTCAAATATTGAACCAGCCTTCCTTCAGTGGGGTAAAGCTCACTTGGTCATAGGGTACCATTCTTTTTATATATTGCTGAATTCTATTTGCTAGTAGTTTGCTAAGGATTTTTGTATATATATTTGTGAAGCATGTTGACCCATATTTCTTTTTTTGTTCTGTCTTTATCTGGTTTTGGTATCAGGGTAACACTGGCCCCTAGCAATGGAAGAACAAAGTAGACCAGAATCGAATGGCAGAGGCTCTAGTAACTAAGCTGTCACTGGAACTACAGCCCACAAAAGTAGATGGGAACCTACATGCTACTCCCAAACAGTGAGGCTGCCTGCTAAAATAAAAGATATAAATAGGACCCCAAGTTCCTCACATAAAAGCCAAAATGTTCAGGATATAATAGGAAATTATAGCTGGACCACTCCTATTCAGCGTCATCCTCGAAGTCCTAGCAAGAGCAATCTGGCAAGAGAAAGAAGTAAAAGGCATTCAGATCAGTAAGGAGGAAGTCAAGCTATCTCCATTCACTGATGACATGATTTTATACCTAGAAAACTCAAAGACTCCTCCATGAGGTTTCTAGACCTGAAAAACAATGTTAGTAAAGTTTCAGGATACAAAATCAACATACAAAAATAGGTAGCATTTCTATACACCAATAACGCTCAAGCTGAGAACCAAATCAAGAGCTCAGTTTCATTAACAGTAGCCACAAAATAAATTAAGATACCTAGGAATACTTAACCAAGTCGGTGAGCAATCTCTACAAGAAGAACTACCAAACACTGATGAAAGAAATTGTAGATGACGGCAACAAACGGAAGACCATCTGATGATCCTGGATTAGAAGAATCAATATTGTTAAAAGGACCATGCTGCCCAAAGCAATCTACAGATTCAGTGCAATCCCTATCAAAACACCAACATAATGTTTTGCAGAACTAGAAAAAACAATCCTAAAGTTTATATGGAACCAAAAAAAGAACCTGAATAACCAAAGCAATCCTAAGTAAAAAGAACAGCTATGGAGGCATCACATGCCCAACTTCAAAAATACTACAAGGCTATAGTAATTAAAACAGTCTGGTACTGGTACAAGAATAGACAGATAGGTCAGTGGAACAGAGTAGAGAACTCAGAAATAAAGCCACATACCTACAACCAACCGATCTTTGACAAAGCTGACAAAAATAAACAATAAGAAAAGGACACCTTATTCAATATATGAGGCTGGAGGAACTGGTTAGCCATATGCAGAAGAATGAAACTGGATCCCTACCTCTCACCATACACAAAAATTAACTCAAGATGGATTACATTAAAAATGTAAGACCTGAAACTACAAAAATTCTGGAAGAAAATCTAGGAAACACTCTTCTGGAGATCTGCCTAGGCAAAGAATTTATGATAAAGACCCCCAAAACAACTGTGACAAAACCAAAAATGAACAAATGAGACTTAATTGAACTAAAAATCTTCTGCACAGCAAAAGAAATAATCAACAGAATGAACAGAAAACCTACAGAATAAGAGAAAATATTTGCAAATTATGTCTTGGACAAAGGACTAATATTCAGAATCTGCAAGGAACCCAAACAACTCAACATGAAAAGAAAAACAACAACAACAACAACAACAAAACTCCATAAAATAGTGGGCAAAGGACATGAATAGACACTTCTAAAAAGAAGATACACAACCGGCCAACAAACATGAAAAAATACTCAGCATCACTAATCATCAGAGAAATGCAAATTAAAACCACAATTGAGATATCACCACACACCAGTCAGAATGGCTATTATTAGAAAGTCAAAGAACAACAGATGTTGGTGTGGATATGGAAAAAAGGGAACACTCGTCCACTGCTGGTGGGATTGTAAATTAGGTCAACCTCTATGGAAAACAGTATGGATATTTCTCAAAGAACTAAAAATAGAATTCCAATTCCACTACTGGATATTTACCCAAAGGAAAAGAAATCATTATATAAAAAAGATACATACATGTATATTCACTGCAGCACTACTCACAACAAATTATGGAACCAACCTAAATGCCCATCAACAATTCACTGGATAAAGAAAATGTGGTATGTATACACCATGGAATATTACACAGCCATAAAAAGAGTGAAATTGGATGGAGCTGGAGGTCACCATCCTAAATGAATTAACTCACAAATAGAAAACCAAACACTGCATGTTCTCACTTATATGCAGGAGCTAAATGGCCACAAAGATGGAAATAATAGACACTGGGGACACTAAAAGGAGTGAGGCAGCAAGGGAGTTGGCGTCCAGACGTTACCTACTGGGTGCAATATTCACTATCTGAGGAATGGGTCACCTGAGGCCCAGTCCCCATACTATGCAATATGTCCCTGTAGCAAACATGCACTTGGAACCCCTGAATGTAAAACAAAACAAAACAAAAATATATTAAAAAAAGAAAATTACTCACCATAACGAGAACCAAGAAGAAAATCACAATTTTAGTGAGAAAAGACAATCAACTGATGCTAATACCAAGATGACTCAGATGTTGGAATTGTCTGACAAGGATTTTGTAGTAGCCATCATAAAAATGCTTTGGCACGAAATTATGAAATCTCTAGAAACAAATGAAAGCATAGAAAATCTCAGCAAGGAAATAGATGTTATAAAAAAAGGGGCATCCCCCTCAGGTCCCCTCCCACTGTGGGAGCTTTTCTGTCCTCTCAATAAAACCTGCTTTCTCAAAAAAAGAGAACCAAATAGAAATTACAGAACTGAGAAGTACAACCACAGACTCAATAGTAGATTAAACACATCCAGTGATGGAAAATACCTCAACGTCACTCATTTAATGGGCAAGACAGCCTGAGGCAGGGTCTATGCTGTCTCCCAGAGTTCCCCAGAGGGACTGAGTGTCAACTGCCCACACTGTTGTCTGGGTGACCTGCCCTTCATGGGCTGCCTCCCGCTCGTGTTTCACACCTATGCCCCATGCCATGTTTCTCGGGGTCAGTTTCCAAATAAACTTCTTGTATTCAAATATTTGTCTCAGGTCTGCTTCTGGTAACCTTGAGCCATGACAGTATCTTAATAATTCTCACAACACTCTAGAGGGTAAAACTTGGAACAGCACCTCACCCAGAGTAAGCTCTCACGAATAACTTTCACGGTCTATGCCTCTGTTTTTCATCTGTAAAGCAGAGACCTGGAACGCCCACCCTCCTCCTCGGTACTTCATCTCATTCTCCTCGTACATCAAAACTCTGAGACTTCCACCTTCCTTCTTCATTTTGCCCGGTTTGTCCCAAGGGAAGGCCAACAGCCCTGTCCCTATGGGATGCCCAGGCAGACAAAGGAGCTGCTTCAAGCCAGCCTCCCCTCCCTCACCAACCCCAGTGCAATCACAGCCTCCATGGTGGGTGGGGTTGTTGTTTTTTTAATACCAGTGTGAAATAAATTGAAAAATTACCCATAAAATACAGGTTTTCAGCAGCTGGCCTGAAATTTCTTTCCATAAACAAACAAGTTTAAAGAGATGCCTTCATGCACAGCCAATTCCTCCCCCAACATTGTGTTCCCATGTGGGAGGGGGTCTGCTGGGAGATGAAGCCTCTTGGGCAAAGGTGGGCGCTGGGGCCCCTAGGACTTCAGATTGACTTACACCTCTCCTTCCTGCCTGTCTGCTCTGTGAAGAGTCCCCAGACTCAGCCCCCACCCCTGGCTCCTATCCTCCGCACTGACTTGGAACCAAGATGCCTGGATTTGAATCAGAGGTTCCCCACTTATTCACTGTGACTTTAAGCAAGTTACTTAATCTGTCTCTGCCTCAGTTTCCCTCACTGAAAACAGGGATACCATTAGTATCTACTTCATAGGATCGTTTGAGGATTACATTGGCTTAAATATACAGGAAGCCCTTAGAACATGGCACATGTTATGCTGTATAACTGTTAGCTATGATTAGTTTCACAGGCAGAAGGGAAACCAGACCGGAAGATGCAGTGGGAGGCTTAGTAACATTTGGTTTTTCCCACCGTGGGCCTTCTTTGGAGTTTCCTCTGGAGCGTTTACATAAACGACTGCCCAACACTCTGCAGTTTGCAAAGCTCACTGGCATCTGCTATCGCATTTGATTTAACACGGAAGGATTCAGGACAGGGGCTGTGACTAGCCCCGTGATCTCCAGTTTACAGAAGAGAATACTGAGGCTGAGCAATGAACTGACTTGCCCGTGGTGTCAGGAAGCGGTAGAGCCAAGACTCCATTTTGGTAGCTTGAGGACCCAGGATGAATACTGAACTTTGTCACACTGGCTCAGACCAGGTCAGAGCTCTGATCCTGTACTACACACTGCAGCTTGAACCTGAATTTAGACCAAATCGTAACCCTGGTCTTGGGTGGGGCTTTGATCCCATTGATCACAGACTGAAGTCTAGCAGACTTGGCCTCAATTTTGGTTTCAGTTAAGCCTGAATCTTGTTTCACACTGGGCCCTGACTTTGGCCTCAGACTGCTGCCTGATCCTTGTCATGGACTGAGTCCTAATCCTGGTCCCAAATTCATTCATGATCTTGGGTCCACACTGAGCCCTAACTCTGGCCTTGGGCTGGGCCCCCAGTGGAGCCTCCAACTTGGAACTCCACCTCTACGCCGTCCTGGATCTGTTGTATAAATTTAGCTGCCCATCTTTCCCAGGGTTTGGTCCATCTACCAGGAAACAGTGGAAAAGAAAACTATCGGTGCCCTTTGGAGAGGGCTCTGGCATCAGAGCAGAATGGACAATCCACTGCAGGAAGAAAGACCCCCATCTCATCTCCTGTGTCTGTAACCCACCCCCAGCTCCACCCCAGGGAGCCAACCTCAAAGACCCAAGTCCTCCTGACGCCAGAACTCTGAGGGTTCTATTGTTTAGGTGGTTTTCAGTTTTGATCATTTAATACAGTAGTTTCTGGTTTTGCATTTGCAGCTTTGGTCAGCTGGGGTAGGGTTTTTCTTCCCCCTGCGGTTGAAGTTGTAACACTCTTTCAAACAAAGGAAATTTTAAAAAAACAGCAGTGAAAATATTTCCAGAATATGTTCACAATCAAGTTAATCCCTGGGTAATTGACTGGGGGAGAGAAGGGAAGGACACAGAGAGATTTTTCATAACTAGGGGACAGCAGGTCTCTGGTGGACTGAGAGATGGGGCTGGGGGCCAGCCTTGGCTCTCGGTCTACACAAAGGTGGCCACACATCGGGAAGAGCTAGGGATGGGGAGCTGGGCCAGGAAGGTGGAGGGGAAAAGTCATGGCCACCTCCAAATGTTGCCCCTCTGGAAGGGACTGAGACCCGGAATCTGGCATTTGCTGTGTGCCCTATAACTCTGAGCCTTACTTTTTTATCTATGAAATGGAGTCCATGACACCTGCCAGAGGAGGACTCTTGAAATGAAAGGACAAGGTGGCTGTAAACCAGCATGAGGCCGGACACTAAGCAGGTGCAAGTAATAGTGGCGGCTGCATTTCTATTCTTTGTATCCAGGGTTTGTTAACTGAGAGGCAGTAGAGCTTGGTGGTGCAAGGGAGCTCATGTCAGACCATCTGGATTCAAGCCCTGGTTCTTCCACTCACTACCTAGGCAAGCTTGGGCAAGTTGTTGAGCCACTCTGAGCCCGTTTCCTCATCTGTAAAGGGGAGAAGTGAGGATTAAATGAGTTACTATATGCAAAGCACTAAGAACTGTGCCTGGTGCATGGTAAGTGCCCAGTAAGTGTTAACTACTATTATAGTTTTTATATTATATTAGACTATTATAGTTAACAAATGGCTTAACAATATTTATATAAATATTATATATAATCATGTAAATATATATTTATACTATAGTTTTTATATTATATTATACTCTTTTATATATATACTATTTTTCTGTTCAAAAATATTTCATGCATCCCTACTATGTGCAGACTGTGCAGAGAGAAATACTACTTCACATGAGGTACAGTAAGGAACACTGGGCCCCCGAGTTCTCCTTCCACGTATCCCCTCTTTTGATTCCAATTCCTGCCATTAGCAATTGATCATTTGATCAAAGGTGATGACTGCACTACCAAGCACCAAGTGTGTGCCAGGGAGCAATGACAGCTGAAGACACATGAGCTGCTGGCAAAGGTCCTCATGGCCTGGAGAGAGGCAGAGAAGGAGAACAGTGATGACAGCAGCGCTGGGTACGTTGTAAAATCCAGCACATAGGAAGGAGCATGCATGCCCAGGAGCTGCCGGAAAGAGGGCAGCTGGAAGTGATGTGTGAGCCATGTGAAGGGTTCATAGGAGTTAGACGTTCATCTATTCAGCAAATATCTATCAATCACTGGTCCACAGGCTGAGGATTCAGCCAACAACACATCCAGACTCGGTCTTCTTGGAGCTTACGGTCCAGTGGGGGACAAGGAACAATAAACATGCATATGCATAATATGACATAATGTGATGGTGAATGCTGGGGAGAGGAGAGAGGATGACAAGGGTGTTTGGGGCTCTGCAGGGGTGATGGGAGGGAGAGAGTCCTGCGGAGATCTGGGGCGGGCATTCCAGGCAGAGGGAACAGCAGATGCAAAGGTTCAGAGGTGGGAATGAACTTGGGGGGATTAAGACTGTATAGGGAGACAGACGGCCGGGAGGGAGGGAGTGAGGGTGTGTGCATGTGGGAGGGAAGCAGAGAAGGGGCAGGTGAGGTGTGCAGGGCCTCCTCCTTGTTCCCAAGGAGGGGGGAGGGGGCAGTGAGCAGGGGGTGACGGAGAGAAGCCCCAAGAGGAAGAGTACTGGTGGATGGGAAGGCAGGAGGTAGGGCTTGTATGGGGAGGGCCCTCCCTGCCTGGAGGAAGGGCAGAGGGCTTTCCAACATTCTCCAAAGTCATTGGCACCACGGAGGGGCAATGGACAGGGGAGGGACATAGCTTGACATGGGAAAGGCTGGAGTTCTGGGTCCTTGCACACTCTCTCCCTTAATTCTCACAACAACCCATTTCACGGGTGGGAAACAGAGGTTCAGAGAGGTTCCGTGGCTTGCCCCAGGTTGCACTGAGAGAACACAGGTCTGGCTGTCTCCAGCTCCCCAGTCCTGGCTCCTTGAGCTCTCCTTTGTCTTCCCTGGCCTCTGCCTGTGGGCCCAAGACCTCCTAGCCCTAAGGTCCCTTAGGACCACAGCCTGCCCTGCCCTGCCACCTCTTTCCTGGAGGGCTCAGCTAAAATCAGATTGTGGAAGAAGTGGGCGCCAGCCTTTCGGTCCTTTAATCCCAAGACCAGTCTCCACCTGGCGGTCCTCACTATGCCCCTTCAATCCCTAGAAACTTCTGGTTTCCCTGGGAGGTCCTGGGCAAGTGATTCAGCCCAGGCCTCCCTCTCTCGCCTCTTCTCCGACTCCCTCCATGGGTGCCCTGCCCACACCAGCTTGGCATTCACACTCAGGTACTTGCTGACCCAGGCACCAACTGCCCACAGGGCAGGCTGATGTGTGATGAGTTAATACCCCTGGAGCTGCCCTGCATCGATGGTAACGGGACTGGAGGATACACAGCCCGGTTCCCTCACACTTGCGTGGGCCAATTCTGTCACCAGACTGTCCTGTGGGAGGGAGGCCTGGTGCCAGCTTGGTCCTTAGGCTGTCCTGGATTTGCTTCCTCCCTTCCTGGTTTTCCTTCCGTCCCTTGCTGGGACTTCCTGGGATCAGCTCTTGAATTCTTACTTCCCGGTTTGCTAAGATCCTCACCAAGCCTAGTCTACTCCAACTGTGGAATGGGTCTCAAACCCTTGCCCCTCTCTCTATCGCCTCCGTGCCTGCCTGTCTGCACGCAGGCCAAGGCCTCCCAAGTTGTCTTCCTGTTCTGCCCCGCAGTCTTCCTGTTTCCCCAGCAAGGAGCCAGAAGGATCTTGATATAAGGGATACCTGCCTGTGCTTCCCACTGTTCTCAGGATAAACAGCACCCCTTCTCATGCCTCCGAAAGTAGGGACCTTGTCTGCACATCCTGGGCGTCTTGCTGACTGTGGGTGTTGAGCTGTGAGCATGACTGCATCCCTGCCTTCCTGGCATTGATAGTCCAGTTGGACAGGGGCAGAAAATAGAGGATGGACTGGTTGTGGAAAATGTCGCAAAGGAAATGAACTGGGAGACTATGAGACCAGGCATGGAGGCGGTGGGAGAGCACACTCACCTGAGAGGTGAAGGAGAGGTTCTGTGTCAGGTGAGAAGGGTTTAAGGCAGGTGCAGGTGTATTTGTCTCTTATCATAGCCCAGATGGAAGTCATGCAGCCTGATAGACTGTTCCTGCAGGGCGGACTCTTCATATCTGGAAACTCCATGGCTCTTAGGGGCTGCCCGGGATAGTGCCCAATGCATCACAGTCCAGCACACAGCCACACAGCCACATTTAGGAGGCTGGGAAATGTAAGGTTCCGCAGGGTAGCTCAGATGCGCATCTGAGTAGTCCTGTCCAAGAGCAAAGGAGACCAATGTAGGGGGTGCATGGTGGCACTCGCCCCAGGCGTCAGCAGGGACCTACCTGCCCCTTTCTTGGTCCTTCTTTGTGTGAGATGGAGGGGAAGATGGCTGTTCATGGTCTCCAGTGAGCCCAATCCTGCAGCCTCTGCCAGTTCCCACCTGCCCTGTCTGCCTTTTGTCTCCTGCAGTCCAGTTCTCTCCAGCCCTCCTTGCTGGACTGTCTTGGAAGTTCTGCCCACATGTGAGGTGGCTGCTTCTCATTTCCCTTTCCCCTCCATCCCTGCTGGAAGTCTGGCCTCTTCCCAACTCCGGCTCCATCGTGTAGCTCACTCTGTGGGACCCAGTCCCTCTCGGTCATGAGATCCACTTTTCCTCTCCAACCTCCCTGTGGCCCTCTGTCCTGCTGGACACCCTTCCTGACACTCTATACGACACTCTGCCACCCACCGGAATCCGAAAACACACTTGGTAGTTGGGCAGAACAGGAATGAGGATGCTTTCTGAGCCTCAGTGACCTCATCTGTAAAATGGGGCTAAGAACGTCCATTAACTAATTAGGCAAAATTGTATATGCAGCCAGGACATACCAGGCATTTAAATAAGCCCACAGAAATGCACCTGAAAGCAACGATAACAAGGTCAGTGATACTACTATGGCGTGCTAAGCTCTTCACGCGTGTCAGCGCAGAAATGCTTCCCCCTCATGGCCCCATTTGCGCATTTCTCCTTTTTTGCTTAACCCGCCTCTTCCTCCTCTCTCCAGCCACTTTCTTGAGTCCACTTGTAGCTCTGTTCTTTCTCCATCTCTGCAGCTCTTCACAGCTCTCCTGGCTCTGACATGTTGCCACACTTTGCCCACCTGGTTGGACAGCTCCAGGTGGAACCCCAAACAGCTGGAGCAGAACTCAGCCTCTTCCCCCTCCAGGCTCTGACTCTGGGAAGGGGCCACCACCTGCTCACAGGGTCTGTGGAACCAGTGCTCCCTCCCCAGCCTCCCCATCTCTCCCCATCTGGCACACTCACAGCCGCTCAACTACTGTTCCTAACATACTGCACTGTGTCTCCCCACCTGTCACACATGCTGTCCCCATCTTGCCTATGTGCCCCCAGCACCCACCTTCCCATGTCCAAGGAGCCATCTGCAAACACTTGTAACTCGCTGCTGGAAACAGTAGGCGGGGCAGGAGAACTCAGAGTCTCTGAGCAGCCCCTGACCAATGGCTGATGGGAGCTGGGACATCTGAGGTGTGATTTCACTGGCTTCAGAGGTCCCTGTGGGACTGAGCACCCCTTGCCATGTCAGCTACTTGCCCAATTATGCCTCAGTGGATTCAGTGGCTAATGTAGTATCTTCACTGTCTCTGGCCCAGAATGTATGCGAGTCACAGCCTCTCTCCCTAGAGCCCATCTACGACGCCTCTTTACCCCTGTTTCAGAAGCGCTGGTCCCCAGGATGACATCCAAGCCCCATATCCGGCACTCAATGCCCTCAATGTGCTGACCTCACTCCCATGTGTCTACCCCTCTGTGCTTTGCTCATGCTCTTCCCTCGGACCTGAAATGATCATGCTTTTGCTTAAGGCTTGTCTGACTCATACCTTCCCTTCAGGACTCAGCTCAAGGTCACTTCCTCCAGGAAGCCTTCCCGCCTGTATGTATCCCTAGGGTGTCCCCATGTGTGGTGAACTTGAGTTTCGCTTGGTTTGTTCCTCCAACAGATGGTTAGGTTGGCGTTTTCTCTGTGCACAGCCCTGAGAGCTGGGAGAGTGGGCACAGGACACGGAGCTGGGAGCTCCAGGCGAGACCGTCAACTCCATGAGGAAAGGTACTGTTTTATACACTGTGAGAAATGCGGGAATCATTTATTAAATAAATGTTGTTCAAAACGGACTGGTGAACTGCAGACCGAATCCAGCCTGCCACCTGTTTTTAAAAGTAAAGCTTTATTTGAACACAGCCATATTTGGTTGTGTATCCCCCGCAACTACTTTTGAACTACAGTGGCAAAATGACTGAAATATTTACTATCAGTCGGACTAGGTGGCTCAGCCTGTAATCCTGCGCTTTGGGAGGCTGAGGTGAGTGGATTGCCTGAGCCCGCGGGTTCGAGACCCGCCTGGGCAACTTGGTGAGACATCATCTCTACAATAAATCAAAAATTAGCTGGACGTGGTAGCATGTGCCTGTGGTTCCAGCTCCTTGGAAGGCTGAGGCAGAAGGATCGCCGGAGCCCAGCAGGTTGAGGCTGCAGTGGCCGGGAGCGGCCACTGCACTCCAGTTTGGGTGACAGAGTGAGACTCCAACTCAAAAAAAAAAAAAGGAAATATTTACTATCTGGACCTTTACAGAAAAAGTTCACTGAGCCCCTGGCTTAAAACATGAATAATCATCTGTTACTTCACAGTTTCTGAGGGCTTAGTGGGATGACCTAGCTCAGGGCCTCTCAGGAGGTTGCAGTCCTGGGACTGGGAGATCTACCCCCAAGGCCACTCACTTGCATGGCCAGCATGCCACTGCTGGCTGTAAGCTGGGGTTCTTAACTTCTCTCCATGCAGGTCTCTTCACAGGGCTGTCTGAGGTTCATCACAGCACAGAGCTGGTGTCCCCAGGGAAGGCTTCCCTGCTAAGCACTTCACATGGCCACAGTTAATCCACACTAACGTCCTTCAAGGGATAGATATGATTATTATCTACATTTCTCAGCTGAAAAAGCAGAGCACAGAGAGCGGTAGTAATTTGTCCAAGGCAGGGACAGAGCAAAGACTGACCTTAGGTCCCTCTGGCTCCAATGCCCTGCTCCTAACCACTGGGCTGTCTTTCTGAGCATCACAGAGTCCCAGCAGGTGATCTGTGGCTGGGGATCCACGACCATTTCAGTCTGACTTAGACTTCCCCTTGCTGAGGGCATGGTCCTACTCCCCTTCCAGTAACTAGCTCCACGTGTTGGCTCTGCTTTCTCTCAGACTCTCTCTTGAGTGAGTCAAGGGACCCATCCAGCCTCCTTCCCAATATTTTTCCACCCACGTATCTTTTCCATCCCCACTGCTTCAGTCTTACCTTGGACTTCCTGGGCTCCTGCCCGGAGACAGTCAGGGGAGGCGATGCTTTCTGTTGATGCTCATTGGTCCCCCTGGGGCATTCTCAGTTCTCTGCTCATCCACTTCAAAGATAGAGATGCAAAGTTTGGCCCTAGAGCTGCAGAAAGGCCCTGAATGCACCCCAAAGCACTGCAACTGTACTTTGCAGTACTAATCAAGCCCTATTGATAATCAATAAATAACATTAATAAAAATAGAATGTTCTTTGTTCATCTCTCTATGCCCACAAATGTCTGGACCTTGGTGTCAGGTGAACTGGTCCATGTTCCCGCTTGGTCTTTGCTAACTTGTGTCCATGGGCAGGTCACAGTCTTTCCTTTGACCTCAGCCTTCTCCTCCTGGATTGCTTGAGTTAAAGCAGTGGTCTCCAACCCGTTTGGCATCAGGGACTGGTTTTATGGAAGACAATTTTTCCACAGACCTGGGAATGGGGGATGTGCAGGCAAACCTCCCTGCTAACGTTCATCTGTATTTGCAGCTGCTCCCCAGCGCTAGCATCATGGCCTCAGTTCTACCTCAGCTCATCAGGCATTAGATTCTTATAAGGAGCACACAATCTAGATCCCTCACATGTACAGTTCACAATAGAGTTCAC
>CAUYQG010088456.1:0-18898 GCA_963574415.1 Tarsius wallacei | reverse complement strand
CCACCTCTGCCTTCCAAGTAGCCGGAACTACAGGCATGAGCTACCATGCCCAGCTAATTTTTTGATTTATTGTAGAGATGAGGTCTCGCCAAGTTGCCCAGGTGGGTCTCGAACCCGCGGGCTCAGGCAATCCACTCACCTGAGCCTCCCAAAGTGCAGGATTACAGGCTGAGCCACCAAGCCCAGCTATGCATTTCAAAATAAATAATTAATAGAGTAACCTATAATATGGAGAGTCCTTATAGAGACTGAAATTTAAGGTGAGTCCTTTTTTTTGAGTGATGATTTTGTTAATATAAGGATCTTTCATGTAAATATTCATATGATTTCCCTCTTAAATCCTATATTCTCCTTAGGACATTAGAATTGAAAATGCTCTGAGAGATACAAACAAAATTCAAATGTGGTCATTTCTTTAACCATATCTTGTAGGAGTTATGTGAAGAATGAAACAATGTGTATACACCATCTAATATGGATATACAACAAACAACAGGTGCTAATTGTACAATTAACAGTTGCGCAGTCAATGTTTATTTACTAAATGATATGGCAGTCAATGAATATTTATTACATCTAAATGTTTTGCTTACAGAGTGTTATTTAACTGTGATAATCCTTCAGTGAGAAATATACCTTTCAATCCTGCAATTTTAGATGCGGAAGCTGAGATTCACATACATCAAGTCACTTACAGATCTACAAGGTGATGCTTCTATGTTTCAAATGTAGGTTTGCCTGATTCAAAGCTCACTATACTGTTCTAAATTGATGCACTATTTTTTATATTGATGCCATGTTTGAAACAATTATGGGATAAATGCTGAGTGTTAAAATTTCTATCAGTAGTCACTACAGAAGAAAATGCTCTATCTTTTTTTTTTTTTTAGAAAGCAAGATTTATTGAAAGGACAGAAAAGCTCCCACAGTGGGAGGGAAGCCGAGGGGTTGCCCAATGCTCTATCTTTATTTCAGCCCCCATCAAGATCTCCGGTAAAACTGATCACTGGGCCCAATTACACCCATTATATGCAAACGTGGCTTGTTTTCTTTTCTGGATCTGCATCTTGGGTTTCCATACCACGTGCAGAAGAAGGACGTTCAGGCCTGCGTGTCCTCTGTTGGCACACCTGACTCATGGTGGTTGAGTCAGCACTCTTGCCCCAGGACCTGCAAGTACCCTCCCAAGACTCCTCTACTGCTGTCTTCTTGCTTCTGTCTATGGCATGCACATTTGCTATCTGGGAAGATCAGCAGACGGAAACCCTATAACTCGTTAATTAGATTTCCCAAAGATAGTGTCAAATTAAAGGCTGGCCTTCTCAATTCACATAAACACCAAGGGATACTACAGCCAAAGATTGGGCTCCTCTTGAGAACTGGCAGCTCCGTTCTCCCTCTAACCATTCTCTTATCTCAGCTGAAGAGACTTGCCTCCAGCAAGTTGTTGCCCTTAGACCTTATTAGACTGAGTCAATAACAGTGGGTGCTGAGCTCAGGGTGTTTTCTTGGCCCTGGCGCTCTGATTTACTGAAAATTAAATCCAGTGCAGAGAAAGGATGAAGGAAATAATACATCTGCAGCTCAACCCAGTCACCTTGAGTCAGTTCTCTATGTAGGGTAGCTGTCAAGAGATCAGCTTGGATTTGACTCACAGCTCTTTTGTGAGATTGCAGGCAAACAGCTTAAACTGTCTTATCTCCTGGCTAGGATAACTGGTATCATAGGATTACTGTGAATTTGGAAAGTGCAGGCAAAGCACTCAGCACAGACCTACTCTTCCATAAGCCTTGAACAATCTAAGCTTTCATTTGCTGTAGCTTCTGGTATAGCTCTTGCCCAGCTTGCTGGAGGAATAAAGGGAAACACGGTCAAACCGTTCCCAAGACCTGTCTACATCAAGAACAAGACATGAAGCAAGCATGGAAGGCAGGCTTGACTCATCTCAGAAATCAGAGAGGGCTCACTGAGACTCATCAAGGAGGTGAGCTGGAGATCCCAAATGGATCCCTCAATCTCTGGTTTGATGGTGACATATACTTGGAAGGAAGACTGAAGAGGATGTGGCAGGGACATACAAAATACAAGGCTTTATCACCTAACTTCCAATGTGGGCTCCATCATTCAATACTTCCGTTAATTTTGCTAAATTAGATTGGCAGTTGAGGCAACTGCTAGGGCAGGGAGGGGCATACCTCATTAACAGGGGTACCTGCATGATCAATGTTTGTATACCTAACCCTGAATTGTACCCCACATCTTTATAATTAATTTTTTTTTTTAAATTTTGCTAAATTAATTTCTAAGACCTCACTCTCTTCTTTTCCTTAAAAATTTGATATCATTCTATCTACCTTCCAGGTCATTATTAAAGTTAAATGAGATAATGTTTCTAAAGCATTGCAATCGTTGCTCCCATGAGCTGCTAAGCAGTAATGCTAATTCTTGAAGACTTACACTTTCCTCTCTTTACACTCCAGTCTTTATTTCATAATACAGAGGACAGTCAAAAAAGTTGCAATGAAGTGAAGAAGAAAGGGTAAAAATCGTGAGTAGAACCAGTGGAAAATGTATAGGAGAAATGAAGAGCATGAAACCAACTTTTTCTAAGCCTAAGAATAGTACAACATAAAATATTAGATATGTTCAGAAGACATCTATTAAATTTTGAGGATCATGTCATGAGAGACAAATATCACGTTTTCCAACGAAGCATCCGTTGTTACTGCAAGAGGCAGAATACCGTTCTGAGACCACATGAAAGGTTTTTTTGTTGTTGTTGTAGTTCTCCATTGTAAGTATCCCTTCATGCTATGAGGCTCCAACTATTCAGTCATTTTCTCAGTTAATGTCACACTTCCACAAAAGCCACTTATGATTGCAAAAAGACTGTATATCTGATATAAATTGAGGATATCTTTGGTTAATAATATCTCAACTTTGGTTTGAGGTATTTTAGACTCCTTAAGACAAAGAAAGGGCCAGGCATGGTGGCTCACGCCTGCAATCCCAGCACCTTGGGCGGCAGAGGCGAGAGGATTGCCTGAGTCCAGGGGTTCGAGACTAGCCTGGACAACTTGGCGAGATCTTGCCTCTACGATAAATAAAAAAAATTAGCCAGGTGTGGTGACGTGAGCCTGGAGTTCCAGCTACTTGGAAGGCAGAGGTGGAACATCGCCTGAGCCCAGCAGGTTGAAACTGTGGTGGCTGTGAGTGTGCCACTGCACTCCAGCTTGGGTGACAGTGAGATTCCAACTTAAAAGAAAAACGAAAAAGAAAAAGAAAGGGTTGCACGATGAAAGAATTTGCAGACCTGTTTTCTGCGTCTATTTTCCAAGACAGTCAAGACCTTGAGTGCCATTATCAAGGCTGTATTCAAGTTAAATAGAACGAAGAGGAGACCCTATTCCACCACAGATCACGTGGTAAACGGCATCCTGGCACAGTGGCTCCACCAGGCACCTGCTGGATTGAGAAACGCAGGGTAAGTCAGCTCTGATTCATCACCCCTGATCTACGCGATACCATCATTTACCTTTTCCAGAGATAAACCTGAGTCTCTGATGAAGATCTGCCTAGGAGGTACATTCTACACTTTACAAATGGCAAAGCTATGTGGGTAAGTTAAGTCAAAAATATCCGTGCAATTTTCAAAAGCAAAATTTAAATGATATTATGTATGAATCATATTAATTATGATGATTATATTTTATATTAATTGAGATGATTATGTTATCATAGGATAGCATGAATCATATTAACTGAGACGGAGGGAATGAAACTTCAGGTAAGCACTCCTTTTCTGCCATATCATTGTCTTACGTAATCTTCACAGCAATCCTGCATGGTAGATAATAGATAATATCCTCCTCATTTTAGAGAATAGGAAACGAAAAACGTAGGAAACTTAAATAGCATACCACTAGCAAAGTAGACAGGTTATGATTTAAATTTATGAGAGGGGACCCAAGAAAACCCGGAATTATTTTTTGGAGGTGGACCCCTTGTGGTACAGGCTTCCCCTGCTAGGTAAGTGCTCTAGGAACCCATTGGCACCAGTGTACCAGCTGGTATTGTTATGAGAGGCCGTGCTCGGCTTCAGTGAAATTTTTTATTTTTTATTTTTGGAGATTCTTTCAACACATTTGCCCATTTCATGGTGGGTGATTCTGCCCACACTGCAGTGAGGGTTCCACAGTTTTTGACCCAAAACCGCTTAACTCCCGTGCCCCATCCTGCCTATTCACCCGATCTCACCTGAGGAACACTTTTGTTGTTGTCGTTTCCCTGATTGAAAACAGTCTTCAAAGGGAAACGTTTTGCCAATGTGGAAGAAGCGAAACAAAAAACGGCAGAAGCACTAAAAGGCGTCAAAATCGATGAGTTCAGAAACTGTTCTGAGCAGTGGAAAAAGCGTCTCACTAGCTGCACTGCACCAAATGGAAAGCACCTGAAGCTGGCTGAAGTTTAAACAAGTAAGAATAAACGCACTTTTTAAATAAAATAATTCTGGGTATTTTGGGGGAAATCGCCACTCTTATGTCTTATGGTCTTTTTACCCTTCCATCATGCCTTTAGACTTCAAATCCTTCATTTTGCTTCTTCAAACTGTCTTTTCGGCAGGTGAGACTTAAGATTTCTTACTTTCATAGCCTTGTGGTGTTACATTATGGGTTTGAAATATATGCCTCAGTCACTGTAAGGAACAATCATCTCATTGAGGGACTAATTACACATGGACTGAGAAGAGCACAGAGTCAGAAGGCTTATTTTTCTTTCCTATAGATAGTGTCAGGGTGTTATGTTTAGAGGATAGCAGAGAAGGAGCATAGTTATGGACCTTCAAGAATTTTGAAAAAGGCATTAAGCCTCCAAAGCTTGTAGTTCTCAGCTGAAGTTGATTTTGCCCAGTCGGGAGACATTTGACAATGTCTAGAGACATATTTTGGGGTGTCACAAGCAGGAGGGAGCAGGGCAATGCTGCTGGTATCTAGTGGGTAGCTGCCAGGGATGCTGATACAACATTTTACAATACACAGGGCAGTCCCTTCACCACAAGAAAAAATGATTGGGCTTAAAATATCCACAGAATAGAGGTGGAAAACCGTGTTTGAGACTGTAAACTCCTTGAGGACTATCAGCAAGCAAAAGGAACTGTATATTTAAGAATATATGAAGGAGTGAATAATTGAATCAATGGAGACCTGATGAATGAAACAATGAGACGTGAACTAATATTCAGGTTAGCATCAATGAGACATGGAAAGATGGCCTTAAATTGTATCTCAATTGATAATTGTACACATCATAATTGATGTGAACAATTCTATCCATCAGTAATAACATCAGTTAATCCAGTGGATGTTGAAGAGAAATATACCTCTACCTGGCTTCTACTCTCTGACTCCATCATGGTAGCTTATGCCAAGGAATACATTTTTAAGTGGAAAAAAAATTATAATCGTGTTCCTCATTTAAAGTTTCTAATAATTATTATTTTACTCTTACTATTTTTCAGTTTCTTGCAACCCAGTCCTGTTTGTGTGCACGCTGCTCTTAGCATTGATTTTGAGAAGGACATAACCATAAAAACAAAGACTGCTGTCACCAACATGGCTTTTGCTCTTAGATTCTTTCTTTCCCTTTCCTTTAATTTAGTTTGGACCATATTCTCAGCAGACATTAGTCAACCAAAGAGGGCAAAGAGGAAGGGGGAAACAGCAGTAAAACATATATCTCTGCTCTGCGTACGTAAAACAACCAACCAATAACTTCACTTCCTGGTATGATCAGTATTATTATAGCTCACCTCTGCGTGCTGAGTTTCATTACAATAAACCTACGGTTTCACTAAGGCATTTTCCCATGAGAACATTTTAATTAATTTATTAATTGCAAACGAAGCTACAGGTGTTTGAGTGGGCTGATGATAATGGTGGAGCGTGTGTGTGTGTGTGTGTGTGTGTGTGTGACATTCGCACACGCTGGGGCACATGTGCGTGAGTGTATGTGTGTTTTAATTGCTTCTATATCCACCTCTTTGGCTCAACCTGTCCAGGCCGGTTAGCAGCCCCCAGTCACTGATTCCCAGACAAGTCTGTGCCGGTGACTTGTCACGTGTTGACGAAATGATTCTATCAGGCCGGCACAGCTATGCGGGAAAATAACATTGTTATAATAAGATGCTGGCTTCTTGGCAACTGGATCCTGGTTCTGGGGCAGAGGTTGGCAGTAAGTGTCCTTAGAGACTGGGGTGTTATTTCTAAGTGGGATCAAATGTTTAGATTTCTTTTGTAGAGCTTCCTCCGTATGCCAAGGAAGATTTGGTCTCCCAGGCCAGCGTCAGCATGCTAATGATTTTCAGATATGTATTCTAACCCAGAGATATCAATCAGGAGGTGGCCCTTCCTCTCTCAGCATAAAGCCCTAGCAGCTGGGTTTTGGGGTTTCAACGAGGTGCCTACACCTGGCAGGCAAAGCTTTGAATATGGCTATTTTTTTAAGAGGGAATTGACCCGGTAGAAAGAGCTGTGACTTTAGGGTTAGGCTGGACGGAGACTTAGTCCAAGTTTTCCATTCAACTAGTTATGGAGTAATTTATGTAAATGCTTTGGAGTCTAGTTTTGCCCATTAATAAAATGGTAATAAAAACAGCTCCCTTTTGGACCGTTGCCAAGATTAGCATAATATGAAGATGTACTAATTGACACATAGTGGGCAGTCAGCAAATGTCTATTACTTATTAACGCCATTACTATTATTTTCCTATAAGCCCTATGATAACTGTTGGGTTGTTTTTATTTTTACTCCTATGGTATCCATTGGGAAAAAAAACAACAACAAAAAATGGTCCTTTTCCCTTTTTAAATTGAATATACAAAAGTAAATAATTAAAGCAAAGCAACTTACCTCTGTGTTGCTCTTTTCCCTACCAGGCCAACTTGTGAATACAACTCGCTGTGGCCTTGTTTAAATTAAAATGTATGTGCCTTTAGGGCAGAAGCTGTGAATCTACCATTCTGTGTTCTTCTGCACTTCTTCACCGTATGAGGAATTATTCGTCTTAGAGAGCTCTGTGAAGGCTTATTGATATACTTTTGTGTCATAATAAAAAATGTAGGGCGTAATATTATTCAATATAATTAAGGATCTTTAGGTCGCGTCATTGATGGAATTGAATCTATAACCTCTAAAGAATCCTGCATCTACGGTTTTACTTGAAATGAGAACTGTCATATGCAAAAAAAAAATCATAAAATAATAAAAATAAATGAATTTTTTTAAAAGTCACAGATGATATTTTTTGCATTGATCTGGTAGGGATGGATCCCAATATGGTAATATACTATACCTCCATGCATTATTCTGTTCAAAAGCTTATTGCTAATTAAAATAAACATTAGATTCCTGAGGTTTGCTGAAACTTTATTGCATTAAAAAAAGAAGGCAAGTGTGTGTGAGAGAGAAAAAAAGAGTAAGAGAGAGATAAAAGTTAATTAATAGAATTTGGCCTTCCTCCAAAATATACTCTGTGAGTTTGAGGTATTTGAGATTGGGTAACTCAGGTTGGTTGCTATGTGAAAAACATCTGTCACGGTGTGTCTTGCCACAACACGCGACTCACTGGGAAGGCATGGCAGCATCTTCAACAGCATTGTGACCTTCAAAACCATGCCAATTTCTGCATGACACCATTCAGTGTCTGGGTCCTGATTGGGTAATATTCTGTATAGATGATAATGTATTTGTACTTTACCTTCTGAGATTAGCTTGGAAAGTTGAATGGTAAGTGAAGTCATTGGTTCCCTTCGGAGTTGATTTATACCTCCATTGGGAGCTAGTTTTTCCACCACTTTTTCTTAAAAGGAGTTGAGTTTGGAGTACTTTATCTGGTACTATTTATAATCTATTAGTCCCCATTTACTACAGAGCCTGGAACTAATTGCACATAAAAATTCCCAACTAGTTTCTGAATTAAAATAGTTATTTTTATGGCTAGAGCCAGGTTTCCCAAAGGGTGTTCCATGAAATACTAGAACCATGAGATGCTCCTCAAAAAGAGGTTCATTGTTCCAATAAATTAGAAGGAAAACAGTCCATTGATTCTTCTGTTGGCATATTGTTAGAGTTTAGGGTCCACAATAGCAGGATAAGTATAAATATTGTTTATCATTGAAATAGCTGGCATAATCACCAACAAATGTGAGGCATGTAAGATATTATTGATAAATTAATTAAGTAACGAAGGCTTGGGAATTAATGCAGTAAATAAACCATTTAGCTTTAGCTTAACCAAACAGTTCCCAAATGTGTAATGATCATGGAACTATTCTCTTTGTACAAAATTATAATTCTTTAAAATGGTGAAATGGTTATATACTTTTTAAACATTTTAAAGATGGGGGGTCCAATTCAGGGTATAAAATTATTAACATATAAAACTTATCTTCCAAAGAACATGCTAGAAAACTATCATCGAGAGTATTAAACACGTTGATTAAAAACTACATACATGTTAATTCATTCAGTGTTCACGTTTTAGTGCCTACTGAGTTCTAGTATGTCTACCGAGGACATAGCAACAAACAGGGCATAAGCTCTGCCATTACTGAACTCAGCCTACTAGGAGAAATATGACACAGATGTGTTTTTAAAACAAGACAGCATGTGCTAAGTACATACGAGAGGTACAAACAAGGAGACTACAAAGCAAGAAACACACACACAAAGTTCACATTTAGATATCGTCCTCATGACACGAAGGTTAAGGAGCATTGCTCTTTTGTATGATTCATGTATGGTTATTGCTTACACTCCAGAGGCCAAGTAAGTACCAGAAATGAATAAAACCCTCTTGGTACTTCTGCACTGTTGGTGGGAGTGTAAACTAATACAACCTTTGTGGAAAACAACTTGGCTATTCCTAAAAGATCTAAAAATCTGGAAGGCTGAGGCAGAAGGATTACCTGAGCTCAGCAGGTCAATGCTGGGGTGGCTGTGAGCGTGCCAACGCACTCCATCCTGGGTGACGGAGTAATACTCCAACTCAAAAAAAAAAAGGTCTAAAAATCAACCTTCCATACTAACTCACAATCTTCCTACTGGGAATATACCTGGAGGAACTCAAATCACTCTATGAAAAAGACACCTGCACACGCATGTTTATTGCAGCATTATTCACAATAGCAAAAACATGGAACCAACCGTGCTGCCCACCAAAAGAGGATTGAATAGAAAAAAATATGGTACATATAAATGACGGAATATTACACAGCCAAAAAGAAGGACAGTATTATGAACTCCACAGCAACTTGGCTGGACTTAGAGTCTATAATACTGAGTGATCTATCACAGAAACAAAAAACTGAGTATCCCATGCCCTCACACATAAGCGAACCTTGAACAATTATCGAAATACTGTAAGAAGAGGATTGGCAGTAGTGGGAAATTGCTGGGTGCGGGAGGGATTGGCAGTAGTGAGAATCCGCTGGGGGAGGGAGGGCACACCTCAGTAACAAGGGTACCTGCGTAATGAACATTTGTATACCTAATCCTGAATTGTATCCCACATCTTTAAAATAAAAAACCCTTTTTTTAAAAAAAAAAAACATTTTTGGTGTAAGACAGTAGGGGGTAGTGGGGACTGTTTAAAAAATGCATGCTCATTTTAAAGGACGCAGTTGCCAACTTAATACAGCTAACCATTGTCACGGGTCTCGTGTCAGCAAATGTTTCTATCTGTCAAGAGAAGCTACAAATCTTTATTTTGATCTATACCATTCTCACTATCTTATTTTAAATATTGACAAACTAACTACATTACATACACACATAGACTTATTCATTTTCTTTCTTTCAAAAATCCCACTAAAAGTACAATCATGCATTTTAAAGAGACATAAACCTCAAGGATATGGAAAACTGATGAGGGTCAGTAATGCAAACAATTTGGAAACAGATAAAGGGATGGCCTGGTATCTGCTGACTCAGCTGACCCAAAAGAGCTAAATTCCAAGCTTGGAATGAGAAAAGTTGCATTCTGTCCGAATCCATCTGGCGCTCAGTATGTGGCACCCGGTGCTTCTGCAACAGGGGGAGAGGGCAGGACAGCTAACATCTGAAGGGTCGAGAAGCTGACTGAGCCGCATGGAGATTCCTAGATGCCTACTCTACAGCGTTCCGAGCAACTTTTCTTCCCCACACTTTCAATATTTGCAGGTTTGATCTGTGACCTGAGGGATGCTAGGCAGGGTTGAGAATGTAGATGCTGCAATGAGTGAAAACCGGGGATAAAGTAGCCATATGTATCTTGAATCTTGGAGGGAAGCACGCTTCACCTCCGCCTTTTTCCCGTATCTGGCTCCAAACATCCTGGTGACTGGACCTTTAATCCTCAAATAGGAAATTGGGAAAATGTCCCCCTGAGAATCCAATCAGTATTCTCTCAGGATATTGGCATCAAGGGATACTAAACCAATGCTCTCCTGACAAAATTATTCTACAGAAAAACTAACAGCAGTACCACCAGCATGATTCTAATTGGCAAGTTAGTCTCTGCCATTCTTTACTGAGCAGACAGCCAAAAATCAACAGATTGCTGAAAAAAAAAATCCTCTAACAAGAAAGATAGAGGTCTAAAGAAACAGAGAAAGGTGGAAGAGAGTACAGTAAATACAAACCCTCAAAGTGGGACTTAGCTTTCACATTTTTAGAAACAAGATATAGCCTCTATGAAACAAGAAAAATATACTATAAAGAAACATTTAAAGAACACAGAGGAGCTTGAGGATATTAAAATCATGTTAAAAAATAAATGAAAAACTCAATAAAGAGGATAAAATACAAAGTTTCTACTTTCTCAAGAAAGTATAAACAATGTCAAAGTGATTCAAAAAAGGTAAGAACTGGTAAACTGTCCTTGTATGTAGTACAACCCATCCTTAAAAAAAAAAACGGTAAGAAATATTGGAAAACCAGCCCAAAGTATCCAAAATATAAATAATAAGAGTTATTTTTAAAGAGAGAACCACAGAATAAAAGTTAATCAAGAAATTTTTCTAAACACAATGTCCACCTTTTAGTTGTCCAGCCCGGCGACTGAAAACAGAATTATATCAAAGACCATAATTTTAAAATTTCAGTACAGAGTCCTGGCTGAGAGTAGAGCAAGTCATATACAATGGATCAGGAATCAAAATTACCCTGAACTTGACACTGGAATCAAGAAGGCAGTAGAATAGTACCTTCTAGGCGCTGTGAAGAAAGCACACAGAATCCTATTTCCAATCAACTTATCAATCACACCTAAGGCAGAAACAAAAAGGACATTTTCAAAATGCAAGGTCTCAGAATATTACTTGCCATTCACCCATTCTCAGAAAGCTATAAAAGGACATACTGTGTCACAATGAGACCATAATCCAAGAAGGGAAACACAAGTTATAGAAAATAGTGCATCTAATAGAAGAGAGAGAAAAATAAGTCTCCAAGATGAGAGTGAAAGGGAGAAACTTTGAACAATTCAGATGAAGCGTGTGATCCAAGACTCCATTTACACGTGTGCTGCCTATCCACCTTCTTTAACCCTGAAGACAGAATGCCCGGGAATGCCTGGGCCAACTCTATTGTGTTATTGGTTTATCTTCATCATATGTTGATATAATCCCTCCTCTCCCTTACATTCCCCATTATCTGGGCCAAATGAGGTTATTTGCTGAATGCCACATATTTATCTGCTCTGTCTTAGGTTTCAGAGCTGGAGATAAGCCTTTGTGAGTTTAGTCTCTGAAACATATTAGTGAAGATACTTCTGCCAGATATTTGGTACAAGGCTCATAGTATAGCTGTGCCAGGTGAACCAGCTTGGTGAGTCTTGGGATACGCCTGCCTCACTCATAATCTGGCCCACTGATTTCCCCAGAAAGAGATTTTGTAAACTCTCAGGAACAAAAACCAGAGCTACTGTTCAGTTGCTTTCTAAGTGGACTTCTCATGTAACTTGTAGCAGTACTACCCTGTCCTTACACAGCTGGGTATGTGCTTGCTACTCAGGTTTACAAAATTAATAGTAAATTGTTTAGAGATATATGCATAGGCATACAATTTTAAAATCAAATAAGCAGGCAAGTGAAGGACTATCAGAAAAATCAAGATTCTGGTTATTTCCAGAGGAAGGAGGGTGTATGAGAGTCCTATGGCTGCTTTAACAAATTACCACAAACCCAGTGTCTCAGAATGACACACATTTATTCCCTTACAGTTTTAGAGTTCAGAAGTGTAAAATCAAAATGTTGGTAGGACTGAATTTCTCCTGGAGGCTTCAGGGGACAGTCTGTTTCCTTTTCCTATTCTAGTTTTTAGAAGACTTCCACATTCCTTGGCTCATGGCCCATCAACCTTTAGTTCCCTCATTACATCTTTCTTTTCTGGCTCTGATTCTTCCTGCATCCCTTCTATAAGAATCTTAGTGTTACAAGGGTACCCGCATAAGGAACATTGGTATACCTAACCCTGAATTGTACCCCACATATTTAAAATAAAATTTTTTTTTTAAAAAAAGAATCTTGGTATTTACATTGTGCCCATCTGGGTAATCCAGGATAATCACCCCATCTCAGAGTCCTTATTTTAATCACATATGCAAAGTCCCTTTTGCCATGTAAGGTAATCTATTCATAGGTTCTGGGGATTAGAACGTTGACATCTTTGAGAGGTCATTATTTTGTCTATCATAGAACGGAATGCAGTGTGGGAAGGTCACACAGGGGACAGGAGGATAAAATAATGTTCTCTTTGTTAATCTGCATGTTGGGTGATGAGTGTTTATTCTATTATTTATTTTTAAATTGTGCATATGTTTTGTATATTTTTCTTTATATGTCATATGTTTCTCAGAAATGGGCTGCACATGTCATATATGTGGGCCAGGTTTAGCTCATGGTGTCCAGTAAGCAAGTTTAATCTAGGAGAATATTATGTTACAAGTCTACAGCATGAGGAAAATGGCCCAGAACTTAATCAGTGCTTTTGTTTCTCACACAACTACCTGACTTCCTTTGGGTTACAGCCTAGTTTCCTTTGGACTTGAGGCTACAGTAAGTGTCTGTCTTTTGGAATGTCGTGGGACAGTAACACTAAAAGCTCTTTGTAATGGCCATTTGGGATATGTCATCAAAAAGGTAACCTGAATTTGATTTTGTTTTATCTTCGAGGAGACATTCTTGGGGGTCAACTTAAGAAGCCAATATCCCTGATCATTATATATTTTCTTCCTTTTCCATATGTTGTAAAACATTAACAGATTTTCTACAAAGAGCCACATGTGTGGGTCTAAGAATATTTAGTTACAGGATATATAACGAATTTCTCACCTCAAGTGAGACAATAGCATTTTTTTCTTGTAGACACTTCTCAAAAGAAGACACATGAGCAGCCAACAGATACATGAAAAAATGCTCAGTCTCACTAATCGCCAAAGAAATGTAAATTAAAATCACACTGAGATACCACCTAACTCCAGTCAGGATGGCCATCAGCAGTAAGTCAAAAAACAACAGATGCTGGAGAGGATCCAGGGAAAAGGGATTGCTTCCACACTGTAAGGTGGGAGTGTGAACAAGTACAACCTCTGTGGAAAACAGTGTGGTGATTCCTAAAGATCTAGAAATCAACCTTCCGTATGACCCAACAATCCCCCTTCTGCGAATATACCCGGAGGAACTCAAATCATTCTATAAAAAAGATATCTGGCCGGGCACGGTGGCTCAAACCTGTAATCCCAGCACTTTGGGAGGCCGAGGTGAGAGGATTGCCTGAACCTAGGGGCTAGAGAACAACCGGGGCAACTTGGTGAGACCTTGTCTCTACAATAAATCACACAAAAAAACTAGCCAGGCGTGGTGGCATGCGTCTGTCGTTCCAGCTACTTGGAAGGCTGAGGCGGAGGGATCGCTTGAGCCCAGCAGGTCGAGGCTGTGGTGGCTGTGAGCGTGCCACTGCACTCCAACCTGGGAGACAGAGTGAGGCTCCAACTCAAAAAATAAAATAATAAAATAAAATAAAACAATAAAGTAAAGTAAGAAAATAAAATAATAAAGTAAAATAAGGAAACAAAATAATAAAGTAAAATAAGAAAATAAAATAAATAAAAAAGATATCTGCACGTGCATGTTTATTGCAGCATTATTCACAATAGCAAAAACATGGAACCAACCATGCTGCCCATAGAATCTGGACTGGATTAAAAAAATGCAGTACAAATACATGATGGAATATTACACAGTCATAAAGAAGAACAAAATTATGGACTTCATAGCAACTTGGATGGATTTGGAGTCTATAATACTCATTGAGCTATCAAAGAAACAAAGAATTGACTACTGCATGTTCTCATTTATAAGTGGACCCTGAACATTTATCATAATACTTTAAGAAAAGGATTGGCAGTAGTGGGTCACTGCCAGGGAAGGGGGGGCACATAACATAAATAAGGGTACCTGATCTCAAACCAGGTGAAGTGACGACCAAAGGTAGGCCTAAACTTTACATGTGTGATGACCACTTATCTACCTAATCCTAAATTGTGCCCCATTTCTTTAAAATAAGTAAAAATAAATTTGAACAAATAAAAACTAGAAATTTCAGGTATCAATTTTTCTTTTCTTTCATCTCTAGCCAGTCATCCAGGCATGCTGGGAAAACTTCAGGCTTAAAGAATTGAGAATTTGTGGATGGGATATCAGTAAAAACAAAACTCTAACGTTCAACTCTACTATGAAAACAGGTAGTAGGAGGCAATCTTGTCAGTAGGAACATTCCAGGTACATTTCTGTTCAATTGTAAGTTTGTAATGCAAGATACACAGCCCATTAATCTGGGGTATTTCTTTCATGTTAAAGCTCCTCAAGTGATCAAGCCTCAAATTTCTCTGGAAATAAAGTCAGAAATTGAACGATTTCAAAACAGAATTTTGCACTGGTTCGAGACCCGCCTGGGCAACTTGATGAGACCTCATCTCTACAATAAATCAAAAAATTAGCCGGGCGTGGTAGCGCGAGCCTGTAATTCCAGCTACCTGGAAGGCTGAGGCGGAAGGATCGCCGGAGCCCAGCAGGTCGAGGCTGGGCCAGGAGTGGCCACTGCACTCCAGTCTGGAAGACAGAGTGAGACTCCAACTCAAAAAAAAAAAAAAAAAAAATATCATTTTTAATAGAATTCTTTCCAAACTATGTGAAACATAGGCGATGGTGCCAAGTTAGAAACAGCTAAGCCTTTTTTGAATGGCTCAAATGGTCATTTTTTATTTAAGGCTCAAAACAGCAACGTCCTGTAAAGGTTGTAAGTGAAGGTTGTAAGGTCCCAAGTTAAGCGGCCTCAGGCCAGCCTGCTCTGAGTGTGGTTTTCACTGCGTTTTGGCACCTTAGGGGAAGGCAGAGCGTGCCACCTCCTGCTGCTGCCTGCCTTCCTGCCTGTAGAACACTCCTCCCCCTCTCATCGTCCTATTTTTAAACTCCTATGGAGAAGGAAATGCTGATCACCCTCTCAGTTAAGTGAGAGTAAATAGCTTCGTCAAAAAAGGGCATCACCTTTCACATGAATTGTGCGGGTATTTTGCATGCCTGAGATTTCTCACTCATATGCAGGGTCTTGGCTTATTCTGAGCATGTTCAGATACTCAGAATACAGGTAAGAGACATCTAGCTTATTCATTTACCATGTATTGAGCACCCACTATGTGGGAGGCATTGAAAGGGTAAACATTGATTCTGGCCTTTGGAAAAAAGATGTGTAAAGGATATAAAATAAATATGTAAACATTGCTTGATAGGTTTGCCCTAGTGATTGAAACCAACGCCATTTAAATATGTGGACTAGACTCTTCTAAACCATTCTGGTAATTAGTGGTTTTAAGTACACTCGCATTAGCATCTCTCCATCTCTTTTCTGTATTTCGTCACCTCCCACGTTCTCAGAAAATTTTTCAGACATCTTTCAATCACTCTCCCCCCTCTCACTCCAAAATTATCAACTTCTCTTACCTATTCGTCTTTTTCTTTCATCATTTGCACACGTTCAAGCTTTTTCCATCCTAAGGTAAAAAGAAACCTTTCCTCTGCCCCACTAGATTCCACTTCTATTGCTACTCTCTGTATTTCTTTTCTTTTGAATCAGGGTCTCACTCTGTCGCCCCGACTGGAGTGCAGTGGCACGATCACAATGATCATGGCTCACAGAAGCCTCCACCTCCTGGACTCAGGCCATCCTTCCACTCCAGCCTCCCAAGTCCTCACAGTACCCTTCACAAACATCTAGAAAGTAGTCTACGCTCATCTCTACCTCCTCAGCAGCTTCTCACTCCTCAGCCCATGGCTACATAGCATCTGTCCCCACCATGTCACTGCACTGTTCTTGGTCACCAAATGGCTCATCTGATCCTAAATGCCCCAGACCATTTTTGAGTCTTCCTATGACTAGAACTCTCCATGGCCTGTGACAACACAGAGTACTCCACTCTTTTTGAAACTCCTTTGGCTTCATGACATGACTTCTCTTAACCTCTCTGACCACTCCTCCGTCCCCAGGACTCTGCCCTTACTCTTTTCTCCCCGGGCCATTTCACTCCCTGTCTCTGTTTGCCACGTGTATCAGCGTTCCTAAGTGCATCATCTCTAGCTCAAACCACCCATCCAGGTCCCTTATTCACAGAAGCTTCCCAGACTTCTCACAGGGTATCCTAGAGACACCCCAAGCTCTACATGTCTAAACTGTTTAGCCCTACTGTTCACCCAGTTGCCCACTTCGGAAACCTAGGACCCAGAACCGTGGCTCACATCTGTAATCCCAGCACTTTGGGAGGCCAGGGCAGGAGGATCACATGAGTCCAGGTGTTTAAGGCTGCAGTAAGCCATGACCATGCCACTCCACTCTAGCCTGGGCAGCAGAGTGAGAATCTGTCTCAAAATAATTAAATAGCCGGGCTCGGTGGCTCAGCCTGTAATCCCGCGCCTTTGGGAGGCTGAGGTGAGTGGATTGCCTGAGCCCGCGGGTTCAAGACCCGCCTGGGCAACTTGGCGAGACCATATCTCTACAATAAGTCAAAAAATTAGCCGGGCATGGTAGTGCGTGCCTGTAGTTCCAGCTACTTGGAAGGCTGAGGCGGAAGGATCACCGGAGCCCAGCAGGTCGAGGCTGCGGTGGCCGGGAGCAGACACTGCACTCCAGTCTGGGCGACAGTGAGACTCCAACTCAAAAAAAACAAATAAATGAACAAAATAAATAGAATTTTTAAGTAAATAAAAAGAAACCTGGAGGCAGTCTTTGATTCCTTCTTCTCCCACCCCACACCTGACAACCAAGACCCATTGATTCCAACTTGTAAACAACTGTAGACTGTCCCTTTGGCCCCTGTCACCTAGACTAGTGCAGCAGCATCTTATGTGGTCTCCCTCCTGGAGTCTTGTTGCTTCCAACCCATCCTCCATACTGCAGGTTAGAAAAAACTTTCATGGATTGCCTGAGCCCGTAGGTTTGAGACCCGCCTAGGCAACTTGGCGAGACCTCATCTCTACAATAAATCAAAAAAATTAGCCGGGTGTGGTAGCGCGCGCCTGTAGTTCCAGCTACTTGGAAGGCTGAGGCGGAAGGATCGCCGGAGCCCAGCAGGTCAAGGCTGTGGTGCCCGGGAGCGGCCGCTGCACTCCAGTCTGGGCAACGGAGTGAGACTCCAACTCAAAAAAAAAAAAGAAAAAACTTTCAAAACTTCACCACCCATGGTGTTACTTCCCTTGATCTAGCCCTAGCCTGCCTTTCCACTCCATCCCCTGCTGCTTCCTACACACACACCACAGAAACTCCTGGAATGCTCCTACTCCCCTTGCCTCCATACCTTTGTGCTTGTTTGGAATGTCATTTCAATACAAGTGAAGAATGTCCAAGAAACATGTAGCTGAGGTTCCACATAGGTTGAAGCTATAATGCAAGAAACTTTCTGGAAATAAGAAAACATAGCCAGGTGTGGTGGCTCAAACCTGTAATCCCAGCATTTTGGGAGGTTGAGGTTGGAGAACTGCTTTAGAACTGTTTGAGCCTGGAGTTCAAGACCAGCCGGGACAACACAGTGAGATCCTCTCTCTACAAAAGATAATTTTTAAATTAGCTGGGCACATGCCTATGGTATCAGCTACTAGGGAGGCTGAGGAGGGAAGATTGTTTAGCCCAGGATTTGGAGGCTGCAATGAGCCGTGATTGAACCACTGCATACCAGTCTGAGCAACAGAGTGAGACCCTGACTCAAAATGATAATAATAATAATAATAACAATAATCTTTTTAAAAAAGAAAACGTAAACCTACATAATGGAAGGGCCCGCATGTACCTGGGGAAAAGGCCAGAGAATGATCAACTCTGAGAGCTAAAGTATTAAGACTAACAGACAATAATAATAATAAACTTCAAAGTCTCCAGGCACAAAGTTAAAATTGTTTAAAAGGGCAAGAAAATTAGCTTTCAGTACATTAAAGATTGCTGCAAATTCTTTGTCACTCTTTTTGATTCAGGCTGGCCTTACTAAATTATATGACCGATATAATGGGTGATATTCTGGAATTTTCAAGCCCAAGTATGAGAAATCTTGACAGCCGGGCGAGCATGGTAGCGTGCGCACCTGTAGTTCCAGCTACTTGGAAGGCTGAGGCAGAAGGATCGCCCAGGCCCAGCAGGTCGAGGCTGCAGTGGCCGGGAGCGGCCACTGCACTCCAGCCTGGGCGACAGAGTGAGACTCCAACTCAAAAAACAAAACAAAACAAAACAACGCCCTAACTCCCTGTGGAAGGGTCTTGGGAGGCTGGAGTGGAAGGATGGCCTGAGTCCAGGAGGTGGAGGCTTCTGTGAGCCATGATCA
>CAUYQG010088454.1:0-16200 GCA_963574415.1 Tarsius wallacei | reverse complement strand
GAGTTATTTCTGGCTAAATATGCTAAATATTAGAGGGGGAGGTAATGGTTTCAACAGCTCCCGAACATGTCCTAGCAGTCTCGGGGTCTTTGGCCCTCCTGATTTCTAAGGTTCAGTGAGCCTCCGTGGCCGGGCACCAACAGCAATCCACTCACCTCGGCCTCCCAAAGCATTGGGATTACAGGCTGAGCCACCGAGCCCGGCCCGGAATCATTTCTTCTGATCTTTCTTGTTGTCCTTATGGAACTTTGCTTTACCTCAGTTTTCCCATCTCTAAAAGGAATAGTCTAGATCTTTCCAGAATATAACTTCAGCAAAATTTAGAAGAAGGCAATGAACTCATATGGAAAACCTGTCTCAAAATGCCCGGGAGGAAAAGGTGTGACATAAAATCAAGGAATTGATTTCATTGTTAATTTCTCCTGACTTTTCCCTGGTTTTGACTAATTATCCATCCTGTGGGTTAATTTTTGAATTTAATACCATTGTATAGGGCTCATTCAGAAAAAGGGATAATCAAGGTTAAAATTGTTATACAATTAAGTTGTATAATAACTTACTTAAAATGGAAATGTTAAGGATTTATTTCTCTAACGTTAACATTAATCCAAATATATTAGTCCAAATATTGATAAGTCCATCAACAAGTTTTTAAGGGAGATAATTTAATGCATAATCCCTGCTGAGTACTTATTAAACATGAGGCTGCCTACTCTAATGGGCAGAATTTGTATTTGAATCAGGTGGAATTCATTAGGAATATTTTGGCTTAATTCAACACATTTTTTTAAAAGGAAAAACAAATTGGATGTGCAAATCTTCTTTGTAAGAAGAGGGGAAAAATCATTTTATTATGAGCAGTAAATCAAGGAATCAAGCTCTTACATCTGGGAGCCCTCAGGGGTAGGCTGACAGATCCCATGGTGTCTCACTTCGTGTTATAAAGCAAATGGGGTGGTTCACGTTTGTAAATTTGCATGAAAAATTCAGGCCAGAAATAAATTAGGGTAAATCATATAAAAAAGAAGCTGTTTGGCATCACTTGTAACTTTTGAGACTTTCTTTTTAAGTCGAGCTCTTACTCTGTCCCCCAAGCTGAAATGCAGTGGCACGGTCATGGCTCTACCTTCTGGGCTCAGGTGATCCTTCCACCTCAGTTTCCTCCTGAGTAGCTGGGATTACAGGTGTGCACCACCAAGCCCAGCTAGTTTTTATTATGATGGTTATGATGATGATTATTGTTATTATTTGTAGAGATGAGATCTCGCTATGTTGCCTAGCTTGGTCTCAAACTCCTGGGCTCAAGCAATCCTCTTGCCTCAGCCTCTCGAAGTTGGAATGACAGGTGTGAGCCACCGGGCCTGGCCATTGAGATTTTAAAAAAGTCTTTTTGCCTTCATCAACACAAACCTTTGGAAAAAATTACCAGCTCATAAAATGCTTGACCTGCCTGCCATTCTCTTACGTGGTCAATAAGGAAGAAAGCTTCATCTTTTATCACTTTCCCAGCAGAAATGGTTAACAGTTCTAGGCAAGTGGGTTAGTAGTTATTTGCAAAGCAGAGTTAAATATAAAACAGACACCATCCCAACATAATGCCTGTCACTTAGTACTCGAAATGGACACATCATGGGTTTCCCCCCTTAATTTATAGAGCAATAAAAGTGGTAATAAATGTAGGTGCGCCTCACCCTTGCAAAGAGTTACCATTTTTACGATTTTGACAAGTTCACACTCCAGGTTTTACCCTCACAGTATCCCAGGCTCAAGTATTTAATATTTAACAATCTGTATTCTATAAATAATAGATGTGCCTGTCTTCACAACTGAAGATCAGCAGCAGATTTTATTGTTGACAAGAGTGATAATGTTCTTTCACCTTCTTAACTTTTTATGGTACTGTTAATTTCCCCTTTGTGACTGAGAGTCCGAAGAGGGGTTTGGGTCATTCTGGAGAGAGATGGGCTGTAATAATCCAACTGGAACCAAGAGTGGGGAGAAGCTTGGATAATTCTACGATCATTTCAGCAGTTTCAGGTCACAGACTCATGCAAATGCTTGAGCTGGAAGGAATCACCCTCTTCCCATTACAGTGAGGCGACGGAAAGTCTCCATCCAACAAATCCTGAGCTAATGCCTACTAAGTGCAGATGCGATCTGGTGGGACAGTTGTCTGTGAAGGGATTTGGCCAAGGTTATACGGCTAATTCTTGGCAGAGTGGGTGAAATTCAATTCAATTCAATGAATGGTTGGAAAACATAAAGAAACAAAGTGCTGGCTCTTAAAAAGTTTAGATTGCCAGGCATGGTGGCTCACGCCTATAATCCCAGCACTTCAGGAGGCAGAGGTGAGAGGATTTCCTGAGTCCAGGGGTTCGAGACCAGCCTGGGCAACTCGGCGAGACCTCATCTCTACTACAAATTTAAAAATTAGCTGGGCTTGGGGGCACACATCTGCGGTTCCAGCTACTTGGAAGGCTGAGGCTCAAGGATCGCCTGAGCCCAGCAGGTCAAGGCTGTGGTGGCTGTGACCCTGGGTGACAGAGTGAGACTCTGACTCAACAACAACAATAAAATAGAAGTTTAGTTCATACAACCCCCTCTGCTGAAAATTCCCACAAACGAACCTCTATTAACTTTATAATAAAAATCCATAGCTGGGCTCGGTGGCTCAGCCTGTAATCCTGCGCCTTGGGAGGCTGAGATGAGTGGATTGCCTGAGCCCGCGGGTTCGAGACCTGCCTGGGCAACTTGGTGAGACCTCATCTCTACAATAAATCAAAAAAATTAGCCGGGCGTGGTAGCTCGCGCCTGTACTTCCAGCTACTGGGAAGGCTGAGGCGGAAGGATCGCCGGAGCCCATCAGGTCGAGGCTGCCGGGGCCAGGAGCGGCCACTGCACTCCAGTCTCATGACAGATTAAGACTCCAACTCAAAAAAAAAAAAAAAAAAAGAATGGAATAAATCTAGTGAAAATTTAAGTTACTTATTTCATAAATGGTTAAAAAATTTTTCTTGAACATTTTTGTGGCGCAGGCATTAGCATGTAATTTTCAGCAAAATTTGAATAATTAGAAAACAAAATGCAATTTCAATGATTAAATAGCTAGTGAGTAATTAAAATACACAAGTAACTCATTCATCTTTGTTATAAAGCAATTATAGTCTGGTATGATTTTTGACAGAACTAGTTCTTAGAAAGACTATATACTTTTTAAATACCAGCAGAGGTGTTTAATCATTTAGACATTTTAAATTTAGAATACAGTGTTTATGTTCTCATGGTCTGCCTGTAAAGTAGAATAAATAATTCTTTACTCCTGTTCAATATACAGAAGGTACAAATATAGATAAATTAATAAATTTGCATTATTTTACTATAATAGTAAATGCTTAGATATGCTTATTTAAGTATGAGTGATAACGGTTGCAATTTTGAAAAGGAAATAAAGGTTCTTCTTTCCCATCCAAGTTCAAAATTAACTAAGGAGTTGGAAAAATGGAGATTAAAGAATTGATTAACTCAACAAATATTTATTGAGCATCTAACATATGTCAGGTACTGTTCTTGATGCTAGGAGTGGAGCAAAGAGCAAAAATGATAAAAAATTCTGCCCTTGTGGAGCTTACATTTAGAAGGAGAAGGAAACAAGATAAGCAAATTACATGTTATGTTAGATAATAAGTGTTATGCAGAAAGCAAAGCAGAGTAGGGCAGGGGGATGTGTGGGGGCAGGGTGGGCCTGCTGAGGTCACCTCTGAGCAAAGACCTGGAGGCGGTAAGCGAGGACACGAGCAGAGGGCTGGAGTGCTCTGGACGCAGAGGCCTTGAGGTAGGAGCTGACTCCAGGCTGGCCAAAAAGGAGGGAGCTAGGCAGGAGAGGGAAGCGTGTGAGAGGTGGAGAGGGGCAGATCGGGAAAGACTGGTCATCGGTTATTATAAAGCCTATAGGTTTCACTGGACAGGGAGCTTTCTTCCTTCTAAAACCTGGATCAGAGCATAAGATTTTAGTCCAGCGGCACAATGGGCTTCCTGCTGTTTCGTCCTTGAAGTAGACCTAAGACATGCGCCCCCATCCCCCAGCTGAGAAATGCTGGCTGCCCATAAACTGAGCAGTACTTGCCCTATAGTATGTACTCAATAAATTTTTAAGTGAATGAAACAAGAGAGATGAAAACAGTGATTGGTGTTTACCCTGTTTACTTCTAAAAGTAATTTTTGTAGCTTTGAAACAGAAAGCATAAATAAAGAGACCAGAAGTCATAGGGAAAAGGGGCTCTTTAGACTGGGTGAGAGCATTGTGTTAGGGGTTTAAATTGACACTTACCCAAGAATACATGAAAAATTCAAGGCACTGTATCACTAGTGCCTTAAAAATGTTTCACATCAATCTTTTGCTATTCATACATTTGTATAAAGGATAATATAGTATTTCAACTGAAAAATTATATTCAGTTGGTTTCTTTTTATAGTAATATTTTAGGAGCTGAAATAACACTTGGCAAGATAAAACCATTGGTGTGTTGCTGATTTTTTTTTTTTTTTCTTAAGAGATTCTGTGGGTGGAATTTGCCTGCATTTAATTTGGGCTTGAAAAGAGTGTTCTAAGCTTGTCACAGTTTTGCCCATTGTGTGGGTTGAATTATTTGGCAATTCGTTAGAATATGATCTCACCCCAGCTGATGAACAGGAACCCAAATAGCCAAATTCTAGGTGCAGACCCAGGCTGGTGTTTTCTGGAACAAAAGAACTACAGAGAAGAAGACAGGAGGCTGGCAGTCAAGTTCTTCCTGATTTTACTAGTGGCGTCCCTGTCACCACACATGTTCATGCGGCTAAAGTAACTCTGTTTGAGTAGCCAAAGTGAGGACCAATTGGAGGCCCAAACTTCACCTGCATGCAACCTACTTGTGTAGTTAATCCTTACTTGTACCCCATATCTCTTTAATAAAATAAAATTTAATTTAAAAAAAGAAAAGGCTTGAGTGCCTTAAGAAAAAGGGCACATGTTTGCCTTGGACAAGAAGCTTTACATATTTTTATGACAATAATTAAGCAAACCGTGAGGTAAGAGCAAAGGGCTATAGGTATCTGGTCACAAGTTTTGAGTACCATCTCTCAACCTTTTAAGGTCACAAGAACCGTCTAAATAATGGAAGTGACTTTCATTTGGGCTTTTCTTAGAACATCATGTCTATGTTTTGGGTAATTTCTGTGATTTACCAGACTGGTAGTTCCACTTTACAACCCGCAGAGTGGTCTGGTGTGCCTGGTCAGTCGGGTGATGGCCGGGTATGGAAAACAAAGATGTCTGAACTCTTGCTCTATTTTAATTTAAGCCTGCCTGCAAGAAACTCATCTATCTATCTTTAAGCTACACTGGCTAACCTGCCTCCGAGTCAACAGGCTGTCATGTTAGAAGTGGCAGACGCCAAGCTCAGAAGCGAGCCGGAAGTGGGAAAAGGCAGGAGCAGAGACCATATTAGCCCAGGGACCATCTGATGGGCTCTGCTGCTTACACTGTGCCACTCCCAACAGTGCCCCCTCCACTGCTCCGGCCTTGTTTTAAAGAGTTCCCACCTCCCCTGAATCTTTGAGTGACCTTCTGCAGAGTTTCACCAGAGGCATTAACCCGGATTCCAGTCCAGTTGACAGAGGGTGGGAGAGGGAGTGCCAGTCTGTTCCATTCAGTCCGATGAAATGGGATGTAGAGCAACAAAAGAGGAGCCCTCTCAAAGGGAATAGGGTCTGGGCTTTGGGGCCCCCCCACCAAAAGACAAGTAAATGTCCACTGCTATATTGCAAAGACCTGGTTAGTAATTTTCTATGTGTTTCTACTGCTCTAAAACAAAGATATATTTTTGCATTGTATTTTTCTTTCAGATGGCAGCGAGATGCCAGCTTCAACCTTGATGCATATTTTGCTAAGGAATGATTTTAAACTTGTCATTAATAAAGTAGCACATGATGTACAGTGCCCCAAGGAAGGTAAGAAACACAGCTTTCCAACTACAGTATCTTTTTTTTAGAGATATGATCTCACTATGTCGTCCACGTTGGCGTGCAATGGCAAGATCATAGCTCACTGCAACCTCAAACTCCTGGCCCCAAGTGATTCTCCCACCTCAGCCTCCCAAGTAGCTGGGACTACTGGCATGCACCACCTCACCCCACTAACTTTGTTTTTTTTAAGAGATGGGTGGTCTTGCTGTGTTGCCTAGGCTGGAATCTTAATTTAACCTTTAGCTGTGGGGCCTTATACTGGGAGCAGAGTTTATCTTTAGAATCTTTTTAATTGATTGAATGACCAAGAAATCTTTGGAAAACCAATCTTGCTAGCTTTTCTAGCAGGGGTAGAAGTGATGACTGTGCCTAGCAGGGTTCTAGTCTCATATAATCTTTTTAGACTCATAAGACTCCACGTTAGGCTTGTCAATGCTTAATCTGATATTACTGGGTTAAGAAAGAGGTAAGCCTGAAAAAATCATGAATTTAGGTATCTATTGTTACACAGTTCTTACTGTTTATAAAAACATAAATTTTACTTTTAAAAGCAGTTTTAGGCTCACAACCAAATTAAGCAAACAGTACAGTGTTCCCCTATACCCTCCACCACCCGTCCCACCCCCACTATCAGTATTCCACACCAAACTGGTATATTTGTTACAAGTGGTAAATCTTCATTGACATATTATTGTCACCCAGAGTTCACAGTTTACGTGACGCTGTACCGTCTACAGGTGTGACAAATGTAGAACCACATTTGTGTACCATCATTATGGCACAGCAGATTCTCAGATAATGTTGTTTCATTCAACATCCTTTTGTCATGTGAAGAAAAAAATGGATTTCTACCCAGGGTCACTGTCTGGTGTTGGCACATCCTCCTGATGTCTGTGTGGGTTTTCTTCCAGTATCTAGTTTCCTCCCATATGCCAAAGGTGTGTACAGGAGGTGAGCTAGCATGTCTACATTGTCCCAGTTTGAGAGGGAGTGGGTGTGTGTGATTGTGCCCTGTCATGGGATGGTGTCCTGTCTAAGATGGGTTCCTCCCTTGAGCCCTGAGCTGCAGGGATAGGCTCCAGCCACCTGCGACCCTCAACAGAATAAGTGGATTGGAGAATGAATGAATGAATGAATGGATAAAAATCATTGCAAAATAAAAATGTGTAAAGTCTACAATAATCATACAAATTCACAAAACAAACAATGCAGTAGGAAAGCTGTCAGCAAACCCACCACATGGGTTATTGTTTGTTTTTGAACTGTGTGGTGGAAGGAGGGGCTCCTTACAATTTTCACTGTGACTGCTGTCACTGATTCACCAAAAATTGGGTAAATAATTATCTTACTTGTTTTATTAATAATTCTTAATGTATGTATAACTCACATTTATTTTAATATTTAATATTAGAAGTGTTCGAGTCTTTATTTAGAAATTTGGTGATGTTTTAATGACCAGAAACATGCTGTAGGAACTTAACTCTTGTTTATATCAATGAGCCTGTGGTAAAACTGGTCATTTTGCTTGAAGTCACAGTTTTCAAGAACCTATTGACAACGTGAAGTGAGAGCTTACTGTATCATACAGACTAGTTTCACTGCTCTGTGCTCCACCTAGTCATCCCCTTCCTCTCCCTACCCCCTGGTTCCCCTTGATCTTTTTCCTATCTCTGTAGTTTTGCCATTTCCAGAATGCCATATACTTGGAATCACTTCACATACAGTCTTCCTCCAGTGTCCATGGGGGAACAGTTCCAGGACTTCTCATGGATATCAAAATTTGAGGATGCTCAAGTCCCTGATATAAAATGGTGTAGTTTTACACATAAACACCCTCCTGCATACTTTAAGTCATCTATAAATTATTTAGAGCACCTCATACAATGTAACTGTTATGTAAATGGTTGTTATACTGTGTTGTTTTTAAACTGTATTATTTCTGTTATATTGTTATTTTTTTGTATGTGTGTATTGATCGTGTATTCTGAAATTTGCTGAACACTTTAATTAGTCCTAATAGTTTTTTTTATTGCATTCCTTAGGATTTTCTATATACAATATCATGTTGTTTCTGAACAGAGATGGTTCTACTTCTTTTTTTTTTTTGAGCTAGAGTCTCACTCTGTCACCCAGGCTGGAATGCAGTGGCATGCTAACGGCCACTGCAGCCTCGACCTGCTGGGCTCAGGTGATCCTTCCACCTCAGCCTTCCAAGTAGCTAGAGCAACAGGCAAGCGCCACCACACCCGACTAATTTTTTTATTTATTGTAGAGATGAGTTAAGTTACCCAGGCTGTTCTTGAACCCTTAGGCTCAGGCAATCCTCTCACCTCAGCCTCCCAAAGTGCTGGGATTATAGGCATGAGCCACCGTGCCTGGCCTATATTGTTATTTTTAATTGGATTTTTTCTGAATATTTTCAGCCCCCAATTGGTTGGATGCAGAACCCACCGATTCAGAGGGCCAACTGGATAGCCTTTTCAGATTGACTTCTTTCACTTGGTAATAATACGCATTTAAGGTTTCCCATGTGCTTTCAGGACTCATTAGTTCATTTCTTTTTAGTACTGAATAATAGTCCATTTTCTGTATGTACCACAGTTAATTCATTCACCTACTGTAGGGCATCTGGGATGTTTCCAAGTTTGAACAAATATGAACAAAGCTGCTATAAACATGCATGCGCAGGTTTTTGTGTGCATATAGATTTTCAAGGAGCATGATTGCTGGATCATATGGAAAGAGTGTTTAGTTTTGTGAGAAACTGCCAAGCTGTCTTCCAAAATGGCTGTGCGATTTTGTATTTCCACTAGAAATGAATGAGAATTCCTGTTTTGCTACATCCTTGCCAGCGATTGGTGATGTCAGTGCTTTGGATATCTGCCATTGTAATAGGTGTGTAGTCATTGTTATTTTAATTTGCAAATTCCTAATGACATGATGTTGAGCATCTTTTCACATGCTTATTTGCTATATTTGTCTTCTTTGTTGAGGTGTCTTTTCAGATTTTTTGCCCATTTTTTTAACCAGGTTGTTCATTTTCTTATTTTTGAGTTCTAAGAGTTCTTTATATGTTTTGAATAACAGTCTTGTATCAGATAAGTTTGTTGCAAACATTTTATCCTAGGCTGTGGCTTGCTTTCTCATCTTCTTGACATTATCTTTCACAAGTTGATGAATTTCTCCACTGTTTTTGATTTGCTGGGAGACTTCATCATGAATGGGTGTTGGATTTTGTCAAATGCTTTTTCTGCATCTATTGATATAATCATGGTATCCTTTAGCATGCCATTGTATCTTTCAGACTGGTGGCCATGGGATTGTAGGATAGGTGAACAGGCAGCTGCTCAGCCTTTTATTGCATTTGATGTCCAGTAATGTGGGCTCCCTGGTCACTTTTGATGATTTCAGGGGTGCCGTATGCTGCCAGGAACTGTGACAGTCCTCAGTCATCGCTTGCTTGCTAGGGAAGGCCTGTAGTAATCCTGTAGTGATATGAACACAAGTGAGAGCAAACCAGGCAGGCCCCTTCTGACATGGGAAGGAGACCAATACCGTCTACTTGCCAGCAGATCAAAGGCTTATGGCCCCATTTGATGTGTCCACTTTCCACTGGCAGTTTCCACAGATACCTCTCAGCACATACAGAGCAATCATTGCAAGTAGTCACCACATCAGAATATTTGACAGTAAGCCCCCAAGCTTTTGCAACTTCCCACAGTGTTTTCTATCCAGCATGTTTCATTTTGCAGTGTAGCCAGCAGATGCCAATGTCTTTCCAGGACTGTGACCAAAAGCCAGTGGGAAGTCTAATGTTACCTTGTTGCAACCAAAGCCTCCAAACGTATCCTTCCCAGATAACATTTATATCCCATTCACAGGGAAGGAATTGGTTTAGAATGTCCAGTGCCTGGATGGCACCCGCAGCACTTTTGGCAGCACTGAATACCTGTTGGCACTCCTCTGTCCAGTCCCATTGGGATCCTTTTTTGGTTAGTCTATATAAGTGCTGTATAATCTGCGCTAAATGTGGAATAAATGCCCTCCAATGCCCCAGCAAGCCCCAGACTTCCTGCAGCCATTTGGATGGTGTTGGGCAAGGGGGGGTGGGGGTGGCTGGATCTTGTCAATAACAGCAGATGGTCCTTTCCCCTGCAAATGTTCATTCAGCTGAGATGCTGCCTACTCTAGGTCTGAAAGAGAATCGGAAGTTAGCATGACATCATCTACATAGATGATATCATATAGAAATAGAGACACTGGTTCAGGGGCCTCCAACTTTCCAAGTCTTGAGTGACCATGCCATGACATGTCGTAGGGCTGTGCAAATACACCATCAGCAGCACCACAGATGTCCATTGTCTTCCTTCCAAGGTGAATGGGAACTGGTCTTGACAGTCTGCACGAATATCATTACTAAAGAAAGCATTAGCCAAATCGCTACAAAATAGTATGCGCCCAGTTGTGTCTCTAGTTGGCGCATGATATCAGCAATATTGGACGTCATCCAAAGAATCCTTATTATTGGTACTAAGTAGTGCAGTATCACCCACAGCAATAAAGGTAGAGTCAGTAGCAGTAGACCAAGCCTTGGTGTGTATTCCCACCTGGGCTTGCCCTGGGCTCCTCCCGTACCATTGCCATGAGGAGAGCAGTGCCAACCAGGACCTCTAGGGACCCTGCACACTTCAGTTCTGGTCCACAGCTGCCTGCCTGCTCACTCTGTCTTTGGGGGGGAGCCTCCTTTTTACTCGGGGTCCACTCTAGTACCCAGCCCCCAGTCCTCTTTTCAGAGATGGATTGGTAGCACTTTTCTTCAGGGAGTTGGCTTCCATAATCCCACCACCACTCTGTTAGAGCACACTCCCAGCAGGGCCTCCAGACTGTTAGGTCAGGCCCGCTGGGGGTGTGAGTATCTGGTGTGCGATCCAATGCCACATGAAAGATGCAAAGAACTGTACAGAAATTAGATGAGAAAACGTAGTTTATTTAGAAAGTAAATTAGAGAGAGAGAGAGGAGATTCACGTCCCCAAAGTGGGGAGGGGGCCCAAACCAGGAAACATGGCAACAGCCATAGCTCAGTACATGGCCACACCAGAGTCTAGTAAGGCAATGTCAAATGACTGCTCATGGTTGAGTCCTTTTAACCATTCCCTTTGATGGGAGAAGGTCATTAAAATGATCGAGTGGTGGTCTGCTCCACATCATCACGAAGGGGCAGGTAAATGCAGATACTGACGTCAGGTGATGGGCAGCAGGCAGATGGGTGGGTTAGTCACATGATTGCTGCCATGGTGGTGGACTAGACGGGAGACAAAAGGAGGGGTTTTTCCTGCAAGAGACTTGTCAGACATTTCCGATCCACAGTCTTCTTTAGCAAAAAGGTGGTCTTGTTATCATTTCTATGGCTTCAGCCAGCAAAGAGGCCTAAAAGTTTCTTAGAGATCATTATGCTGTACCATAAATTGAAAGGTTGGGCTGGACCGGGCGTAGTGGCTCCTGCCTATAATCCTAGCACTTTGGGAGGCCGAGGTGAGAGGTTTGCCTGAGTCCACAGGCTAGGGACCAGCCTGGGCAACTTGACCAGATCAAAAAATTAGCTGAGGATGGTGGCGTGCGCCCATACTTCCAGCTACTTGGAAGACTGAGGCAGAAGGATAGCCTGAGCCCAGCAGTTCAAGGCTGCAGTGGCCATGAGTGTGCCACTGCACTCCAACCTGGATGACAAAGTGAGACTCTGACTCAAAAAAAACAGAAAGAAAAAGAAAGATTGGGCTGTTGGTTGTCCTGGTCTTGTATATAATGGAGATTTGCTGAGGGGGTGGGGTAGGCTGCCAGCTTGGCTTGCAGTAGAATGTCTGAACACTTCCTAAAACCTGCCTATTGGAAATTTATCTATGTCTAACCTGCGCTAGATTCAGTGTGTGAGCGGTAAAGTCTAAGCAAAAATGGCTATGCCGAGGCAAAAAGACTACGCTAAACTAAGTTTATTCTAGGTTTCTATAGGTACCTTCTTTCACACTGCATTGGGTTGCTTGTTGATCTTGTTAGGATCCACCCCTTCCTTAATCAGATCTACTCACATTGGCTTTCGGGTCACCCTTCTGGGACCCTCTGCAGCTATTTTCCTTTTGGGGTTCTCCTTTACCTTCAGAACTCCCCATTTCTGTCTAATCAAATCCCTTTCTCCCAAGTCTGCTATCGCTTGTGCAGTCCTGTGTACCATCCCACCAACTAGTGGAAATAGCACAGATATCGGAGTTCCACAAGAGGAGGGTGGGGCTACTGCAGTACCTTCTCTTTCATTCCAGCTCCAAAGGTACTTTGTCTGGCCCTTCAAAGGGGTCTGTGTAGAGTGTGATGCATTCCCAGTTCCCTGAGGGAGCTCCTCTCCTCTGTGGTGTTCCACCAGGGGAGGAAGGATGGACTGTCCCCCTCATTTGACCAAGCGGCCCTACACCCTGCCATGAGCCATGTTACCCATGTTCTCCTCATGCTGCCCCTTCCACATATACGCTGTCTCAGGGAGGTATGGTTGGTAACCAAACCCATCTTCATCAACTCATTTCCCAACAGCACTGTACCATTGGCTTCAGTATCCCATAACCTTAACAACCAGCCCTCCAGGCTTTCCCTTCCCTTCTGCCTAAATTTTGCTGCCAGCCCTACCAGCTATGATGAAGTACACGGTTACATGCTCGTGTGCATATACCGTAGGGGTGGTGGCCGACGTGCCGGTTCGTGGCCCTCCAGCTGTTCATGTTGTGTCTTTTTCGGAATAATTACCAGGCAAGCCCTGGTCTCTGGGCGGCTCGTCTATCTCCTCTATCACCTCTATTTCATTCTCCTCTTCTGAGGATTCTGATTCCTCTGTGGGATTCCACTTTTGTGGGTCCACACCTGCTGTGACTGCATGGCTGTCTTTTGTCTTCTGAAATGGCCCCTTCTCATCAATTGCTTTCAATAATTCCAGCAATCTGGCTGGTGTTTTCTTTTCTTTTCTTTTCTTTTTGAGTTGGAGTCTCACTCTGTCACCCAGGCTGGAGGGCAGTGGCACACTCACAGCCACTGCAGCCTCACCCTGCAGGGCTCAGGCGATCCTTCCACCTCAGCCTTCCAAAGCAGCTGGAACTACAGGCACGTGCCACCATGCCCGGCTAATTTTTGTTGTTGTTGTAGAGACGAGGTCTTGCCACGTTACCCGGGCTGGTCTCGAACCCTTAGACTCAGGCAATCCTCTCACCTCAGCCTCCCAAAGAGCTGGGATGATAGAGCCACCACGCCCAGCCATGGCTGGTGTTTTTGAGGGCATCTCCATACTCACACGGCAGCCCCCAGCTATCTATCAAGCTGGCAACTTCAAATCACATTGAACCAGGGCAACATACTGGTATTTTCCTCAGCGACATTCCTTCCTCTCTGTCTCTCCTGTGGGTGCTGCAATGTGGGACTTCTGTAGAATATCCTGCCCTACTAATGCCAGCTGTAACATGGTAACCCCAAATCTGAGAGAGCTTACATGGATGTTTACCTATTCCAAAGAAGTGAGCTGGACGTCCAACAGGGAAAGACATTAGCTTATTAAAACTTAACGGGAGGTACGGATGGTGAAGAATCTATGCCTCCAGATGGTACAGCAAGTAGTTGTATAGTCAAGAAAGTTAATTATTAAAATTGCTATATGGTGTTTACAGTTACATTGATTAAGAGTGATGCCTACATTGTTTTGAGTTTTGCTCAATCACTTGCATCCTGTGATTCATTACTGGGAGTATGCACATCCTTCAGAGACCAGCCTTGGCCAGAGGCTGCTCCCTGAGGGAGGGAAAAGAAGCTAGGTATGGGGGAAACACTCTGTGTCTGAACAGTACTTCACACAAGGGCACTTGTCGTTGAACTCAGATAGACATTTTGTGTCACTTGGCAAAGACTCTTATCTTGACCAAGCTTTAGTCAGGCTCTTTTGAGTCCCTTCTCAACCAGGCCTTAACTCTGGCTTATGAAAACTGCAAACTGTCAGCACAAATTATTTTTGTCCATGCCCCACCCACCCCCACACACAATAACAGACTTGGACAAACATTTACATAATTTTTAATAGTGCAAAGTAAAATCCTTTGGATGACAACTCCAGTTCCCTTAAAATACCTCTTGAAAAAGCCCAACACCATCTGGAGAATTTACTATTTGTTCTGGCCAAAACCTTGTGAGGGACCAATAGGTCGTGAATCTCCTCTTCATAGCAGTGCTATGGTTTGGACGTGTTTCCCAAATTTTATATGTTGAAAACATGATTTCCAATGCGACAGTGTTGGAATAGAGGAGAGGGGGAGCCCTCATGAGTAGATTAATGCCATTGTTACAGGAGGAGCTCATTATCACAGAAGTGGTTTGAGTTTGGTCCCCTCTTGTGTGTGCTTGTGTACTCTCCCTCATGCTTTCTTTCTCTCTCTCTCTCTCTCTCTCTCTCTCTCTTTCTGTCTTGTGCATGCTCTCTTTCTCTCCCCCCGCCTTTGCTCTTCTGCCATGGGATGATAGAGCAAGAAGGTCTTCACCAAATGCTGACACCTTGATCTTTGACTTCTAAGCCTCTAGAATTGTGAGAAAATAAACTTCTGTTTATTTGCTTTTGTAAATTACCCAGTCTGTGGTATCCTGTGATAGCAGCAAAAAATGGACTAAGACCGAAAATCAGTACCAGAAGTAAGGTTGTTGCTGTGATCATTATCTGAAAGTGTGGAAGCAGCTTTGGAATTGGGTAATAGGCAGAAGCTGGAAGAGTTTAGAGGAGTCGGCTGCAAAAAGCCTGATTGTCATGAATGGAGCATTAAGGGTGATTCTAGAGAAGACTTAGAAGAAGAAAACAGCAGTAGGAAACGCCTGAAACTTCTTAGAAATGTACTTAAATGGGACCAGGTGCGGTGGCTCAGCCTATAATCCCAGCACTTTGGGAGGCCAAGGCAAAAGGATTACCTGAGTCCCGGGAGTTTGAGACCAGCCTGGGCAACTTGGTGAGACCCCCATCTCTACAATAAATCACAAAAACGAGCAAGGTATGGTGGTGTGCATCTGTAGTTCCAGCTACGTGGAAGATTGAGGCGGAAGGATCACCTACACCTAGCAGGTAGAGGTAGAGGCTGCGGTGGCCATGAGTGTGCCACTGCGCTCCAGCCTGGGCAACGAGAGTGAGACTCCAAAAACAAAGAAAAAGAGGAATGTACTTAAATGGTTGTGAATAGAGTATTTGTAGAAATATAAATGGTGAAGACCATTCTGATGAACTCTCAGATGGAAATGAGGAAACTTATTGGAAATTGGAATAGATGCCATCCTTGTTATAGAGTTGCAAAGAGCTTGACTATTATGTCTCTGCCCATGGGCTTTATGGAAGACAGAATTTAAGAGTGATGAACTGGGAGATCTGGAGGAAGAAATTTCTAAGCAAAATATTGAAGGATCTGCGTGGATTCTTTTAACAGCATGCAGTAAAACGAGAGATGGGAGAAATGATTTAAAAAGCAGAATTTATAGTTCAAAGGGAAGTAGAATGTTTGGAAAACTCACAACTGCCCCTGAGACCCCAGAACTGTAGAGAGCTACCAGCATGCAACACCAGCCTGGGAGAGCTTCAGGCATGAGAATTCAACCTGTGCGAGCTGCTGCATGGGCTGAACCCTGCAGAGCCATGAGAACAGGGCTGCCCAAGACCTTGTGGGCCCAACCTCTGCCCCAGGTGTCCAGAAGGTGGCACATGGAGTCAAAGATTATTCTGGAGTCTTAAGATTTTGTTTTGTTTTTCCGTGTTGGGTTTTCAGCTTACGTAGGACCAGTTAGTTATGTCTTTTTTTCTTGCCTATTTCTGTCTTTTGCAATGGGAATGTCTATCCTATGCCTGCCCCACCATTGTATTTTAGAAGTAGAAAACTTAGCCGGGCTCGGTGGCTCAGCCTGTAATCCCGCGCCTTGGGAGGCTGAGGTGAGTGGATCGCCTGAGCCCACGGGTTCGAGACCCGCCTGGGCAAGCAAGACCTCATCTCTACAATAAATCAAAAAAGTTAGCCGGGCGTGGTAGCGCGCGCCTGTAGTTCCAGCTACTTGGAAGGCTGAGGCGGAAGGATCACCGGAGCCCAGCAGGTCGAGGCTGCGGTGGCCGGCAGCGTGCCACTGCACTCCAGTCTGGGCGACAGAGTGAGACT
>CAUYQG010088449.1:0-23387 GCA_963574415.1 Tarsius wallacei | reverse complement strand
TGTGCATTATCTTTTCTGAGTTTTCTTTTTCCCAAAGCCAAAAATGACAACACACAACTCTTCATATTTTTTTTTTTTTTTTGAGTTGAAGTCTCACTCTGTCGCCCAGACTGGAGTGCAGCGGCCGCTCCCGGCCACCGCAGCCTCGACCTGCTGGGCTCCGGCGATCCTTCCGCCTCAGCCTTCCAAGTAGCCGGAATTACAGGCGCGCGCTACCATGCCCGGCTAATTTTTTTGATTGATTGTAGAGATGAGGTTTCGCCTGCCCAGGCGGGTCATTGAACCCGCGGGCTCAGGCAATCCACTCACCTCAGCCTCCCAAGGCGCGGGATTACAGGTTGAGCCACCGAGCCCGGCAACTCTTCATATTAGGAGAAAATTCAACTAGATTTTTTTTCTCTCCATAATGTTTCTCAAAGAATATTGATTAGCTTCTTCCTCATATCTTTTAAGTATAAAAATACATACTTAAATACATGAAAATATATTTTTTAAAATTCCACTTTACCCAAAGAGGGCAAAGGAGAATTATAAAATATTAGAGTTGAAATTTTCTTACAGAATATTTCATTTGATCTAATGCATTTATTCATCCATTCTTTTTTTTTTTTTTTTACTAATTCGATCATTTAGTATATATATTTGGTCTCAATGTTTTGGGCACCTCATGTGCCCAAAGATAAAATACAACCTTTTCAGAGAAAAGATCACAAAAAGAGATAAATATTCATTGCAGTGAGTTTCACAGTAGAGCAAGGCATGAAATTTTTTTAAAAATGTGTGATATCCTGTGCTATCAGGTCAGCTGCCAGACAGGGGCAGGTGAGTTAGGGCAAGCATTGCTTTCTATAAACAGAGGACCACAAGCATCTCCAGCAATGAAGACTCATACACCATAAGAAAGCTTAGTGGTGAAGGTGTTGGTTGAGGTAAGAGTAAGGGCTGGAGTAGCGATCTCTTCCCTTCCTTCAAGAGACTGGCTACTCTGTCTTCTTCCCAAATACTTAGCTTCACTTTCATTTTGGCCCCAGATTTGCTTAATCTAAAGTGGTACCAGTGCAGTAAGAATGAAGATTCTGGATGACTACTCAGGATTCCTGAGTCTCTGCCCTTATTGTGATCTCGCCTAGATGTTGTCATCTGTTTTTTTTTGTTTGTTTGTTTGGTTTTTTTGGGGGGAGAGCTTATTTGTTTTTATTTATTCAATTTTTAAAAATAATTTGGTGTGCATAAAAGACCACCTCTTACATTCCATTCAAACAAACAAAAAAGGGCTCTGTGGGTTTTTTGTTGTTGTTGTTATTCTAGTCCATGTACATATATACATGATTAGGTAAAGATCATTAATAATATTGTTTTTGATGCTAGTAAATTTAACCACCTATGTACTTCTGGGGAACATATTTTAAAGGGAAGGGTATCTGTGAGTAGTTAGATGTGCTAGATGAGACAATAACTGTATTAAAATTAAAATGTATAAAATGCATTAAAAATAAAATGAAAGAATGTTTTAATTTCATTTTTACAATAAATCTCTGTGGTGCATATTAGAATCCTCATTCTATACATGTAGACAATAAAGACCAGAGTAATTTAAAAGTTTTCCAAATGTAATGGAATTAGTAAAAGATGAAAAGAGGATTTAAAACCATGGTAGAGAGACCGCAAAAGTATTTCTTCCCGAGAGGCCCCTCATAGTGAAGCTGGGGACTGTTTGACTTCAGCATGACATCCATAGCCGGTGTGCTTGTAGAGTGTCCCTACTTGAAGGAATCACTTTAAACTTAAAAAGCTCATTTGAAAAAAAAATAATAAACACTCACAGGGGTTCTATGAGACCCTCAAATTTTTATAAAATATCAGATGTCAGAAGAAGAGAGAGCCTGAGGCAGTAATTGCCACAAGCTGTCTGAAACAGTCTATCTCTCAATTAGCCACCATTCAGGGTAATGCAGTTATGTGCCATTCAAAGTTAAAATTAAGTTATTAACAGCCTTTCCTAAGTAGATTCTTGCACAGGAAAAGGAAAGAACAAAAAAGAATTACCCAAGCAGAGGGCTTTCTACTTAGTGTGTTATTTCTCACAGCTTTCATGTAAATTATCTTCTGAAATTGATTCACAAAACCTCAAAAATGACAATCTCTTCCTGTGTAGCAGTCACCTTCTACACACCTGGATCTGATACGTACTTTCGTCTTCTTCAATTATTTTTCCTGTTACTACTCTAGCATAGAGAGATTCATCATTTTTAGTATATCAGATGAGGCTCTTCACATGATGTCTCATTTATAGGATCTCAGATTTTAAGGAGAGAGTGCTCAGTACTTTCAACTGCTATCCCTCTACAGATAAGAAGACAGATTCTGAGAAGACACGTGGCTCTAAAATATCTCACAATGAATAACGGAACTTGATCTTAGTGCCATCTGAGTGGTGGTGGGCAGGGTACATGTGTGGGTACTTGGCTTAATGTGTATGTGTATTGGGGGGTTCACCTAATATGTCCTTCACTAAAACAATTTCTTTTTAAATTGCAATTTGTAATTATTATAGTTACATAAGTTGTATATAATTATGGGGGACATGTGATGTTTTGATACAGGCATACAATGTGTAATGATCAAATCAGAGTAGCTGGTGTATACATTACCTCAAGCATTTATCATTTTCTTGTGTTAAAAATATTCCAGTTCTAAACTTTTAATTGCTTAGAAATATACAGTAAATTATTGTTACTACAGTCAACTTATTATGCTACCAGATACTAGATCTTATTCCTTCTATATAATTGCATTTTTGTACCCATTAATAATCCTCACTTTTTCCTCCCCTCTCTGCTACCCTTCCCAGCTCTGGTAACCAACTCTCTCTCTTCATTAGTTCAATTTTTAAAATGTTTAGTTTTCACGAATGAAGGATAACATGCAAAAGTTGTCCTATTGTGTAGAACAGACTGCACGAAGTGATAATATAACTATACGTATACACTACCCATGCAGTGGTATAGAATAAGAGTGATGCGTGGATAACTTTCTATGAATCAAATAAACGTTCACAGGACAAAATGAAGTTTGAACTGAATCTTGAAGACTGATACTATTTAGTGCAGAAAAGAGCGAAGTCAATCTCCATTAAAGAGGGAAAAGGCAATGAGTGCATGAAATATAAAATTTACTTTCATCACAACTTCCAGAGTAACTCGTATTTTTATATCAAGATTTGTGAAAATGTTGATCTTTGTCTGGCTTCACAAAATTGACTTCTCTTGGTTGAGGAAGAACTGAAGAAGAAATCCATATGCTTTAGCGAGGTGTGCAAGGTTAGATGGTTCATGGTTTTTCTTTCAGAATCTCACATCTTGCTTCTTCTATTCCAATCCTCAGTGTCCTAAGCCATAGTCTTTCTGAACCAGTGGTTTGCACCAAACAGCCATGGTCTCTCACCTTACACTCTCTTGCGCTTACTGCTATCTAGTATAATCCCACACAAATCCTCTGTTTTTTTCTAAGCGGAAGTCTTATCAATACCCAAAACATGTGTCACCTCCTGTATTAGTTTGCTAGATCTATCATAACAAAATACCAAGGACAAAATGGCTTAAACATGATCACAAGTTCCCTTAAAGTAACTGTGGTAAATTTTATTGAATTTGTTCTACCTCTATGTATTTTTTTAATGTATATTATAGTCAGTGTCAGAGGATTTCACTATAAATTGTTAATATTTAGAGAATTGCTACTTAAACACAATATTAACCTATTGTTATTATTATTGTTGAAATGATTTAAGCATATCTATACCTCTGAAATAAAAGCTCCTTGATGACTGGGGACAGACACTGCCTATCTTCTTTAATAGTGAATCACTAAACTCAACTACAGTGTTTGACACTTACTATATACTTAGGATAGTTTTTTGAAATAAATGTTGAGTGAATTACATCTATAAAACTGAGAAGCTTTTGAAAAACTGTGATATGAGAAAGAAAAAGATACAATTTAAGCCTGGTCTTTGAAAGTGCACTGAGGCAGTTATGTAAAATATTGCCTAAATTGGGGCAGGGTAACCAGAGACAGGTACAAACCTGGAGCAATTATACCTTTAATAAAAACACCAATATTGAGTCTACATTTCTGAGGATACACAATACTCAGGTTATACATGTCTCAAAAACAGGAGTTTGTTTCTTTCTAATTTTATAATTACTACCAACAACAACCACAACAACAACAAATTAAATGCTTAGTGACATCAGGGAACAAAAAAGGAAAATGAACTTTAAATTCAGATGATGACATATGGTTCCTTCTCGCAGCATATACCTAATATCAACTCATATGGTGTGCACTCATATTAGGGCATGACTCAACTTTAGGACCTCTTCGTTATTGAGTAAAGGAATGCCCTAGAAAATGTTTTCAGTGTGGTGCCATTTTACTTTGGGCTCCAACATTTTAGGATGCAACTGATTAGGAACTCTGATAAATTAGCATGCTAATTATACTTTTTCACATGTATGTTGAAGAAGTTCTTTGAAGAACCATCTGTTGCACCTAGGATAAAACACTTTCACACTTGTTAACCCAATTTTCCCAAAAATCTAATTTTGGGAATCAGTTATTATGGCAGGGAGATTTGTATCCACACTGGTCTTCAGTTTATTCATTTAACACAATCCATCTCTCCCTCTAAGGTAGCTTTCCTCCTCCTACTGCTCTTTTTCCTTGGAGATCTCTTATTTATGGACTTTTCATCTCTGACATTTCTCATTATTAAAGTTTAGGCAAAACAATGACCACTTTGGAGAGTTCTTCTCATTGACCCTACCTAGAATACATTACTTTCATCCTCAAACATGGCCTAATCATTGTCGAAGTACCTTATTTCGTTTTCCACCTGGTAGGCAACACTAAAACTATCTTTTTATTTTTTAACTTAGTTTCTTTCTTTCTTTCTTTCTTTCTTTCTTTCTTTCTTTCTTTCTTTCTTTCTTTCTCTCTTGTATCATGCGATTGGAATCTCACTACAGTGGGAGCTCTCATGTTTATCACTGTATCTCAGGGTCAAGAATGGTGATTGTCACATTAAGGATGCTCAATAAATACTTCATGTATATATGTATATATAGGAAATGGGGGATTAGAAAGGTTAATTCACACAGCTAATAATTTGTAGAACTGAGACACATGCACAGGTTTTCTAATTCAAAGTCCAGTGTACATCTCACTGCACCATGGCTGTCTTCTACTTAACTGGCTATTAGCAGATTGTGCTATTAGGTTAGCAAATTGTCTCATACAATGCAAATATACATACACATTATATATAATATATAGGCCTATATATTTATAAAATACACGAATGCATATATGCAAATACACATATACATTATATAACACACACACACCCACACCTATAGGGTACCACAAAGAGGTACACACATTTTAAGAGATGTTATCTATGTATTAATTTTAGTTCACCATAATCAGAAGTGTCTAGATGCTGATGGTAACCACTTTGAGCAAAACTTGTAATTGCAGAAGTCCAACATGACTTGTATTCATCTTTTGTGAGCAGTATATATTGTGTATTACAATTACAATAGTCTTTTATTTTCTTAAAGTGTGTATATATCTTTTGGCACCCTCTGGGTCAAGTCTTAACGCTTTGATTTTCAGGTTCGAAGCTCATTTAACAACTTCAAATACCCCTCTCCCAGCACTCTTTGTTTTTGTGATTTTTCAGCAAGGGACCAACAGAATGCACTTTTGAATTATGGAATATGAGAATGGTGAAAAATGAGATTCTTAAAATAAAATGAGAGTCACTGTTTTGCAATGCAGGCTCTCTGTCTTTGTCATTACCTCTGACTTTCCTTTTTCTCACCTTCTATCTCATGTCACCTAATTTTTGGAGTTGAGTGTTTTGTGTACTGTGATTTTTTTTTTAAATCTCTGTGATGAATGAAAGTCCATGCAGTGAAGCACGCTGTCAGACTGAAGCCATTTGTCACCAAACGCTGGCACTCATCTCTGCCAAGTTTCTGGGTCTGAGTCATGTCTCTGCTTCTGACAAAATGTCAGTGTTATTTGTCACCATCTGATATTTATGCCACATCAGATTGCTACTGCTTGCCATGGGTCAGAACCATGGGGTAAGCAGGTGTTCCCATGATTCTTTCAAATGGTTGCCCAGGACAGCCCCTCAGTTTTGCTCCACCCACCAGGTAAATATGAAATTCTTATTATATGTAAACATTTAACAGATCACAATGGATGATGGAATTGGATTAACGCAATGCCATTTCAAGGAATCATTAGTCTACCTTTTCCCCAGAAATGATTTTCACTACACAACTCCAAATGATAGTTCATTCCATTAAATTCTTTTGGCAAAGATCTCTTAGTTTTAAAATGTGAGGTAGATTTCTTCAGCAATGACTGGAAAATATAAAGTGTTGGTCCAATAAAAAATTCATATGGGAGACTAAAGTCAACCCACTTAAAGAAAGTGACAACTTAACCCAAAAACAATGGGTCAGAATAAGTGATTTTGAGTATTGCCAATTGTGATCTAACATAGAATTCCTTAGTTTTCAACCTTTGTCCCTAGGACTTGTAGCAAAACCTTGCTATGAAGAAGTGATTTTTAAAAAGCTATTTATTGATTGTGATACATACTGTAGTATTCACAATTTAAAAATTATGATGTTTAAGGTATGATTTTAAATAGTCTAAGGAATGGGAAATTGGGACGGGGATAGCAAAAACAAGATTGTCAAAACGTCGATTGTTGAGACTATGTGATAGGAACATGGGAATGCATTGTACTGTTTTTTAATTTTGTGTTTATCTGCAAATTTTCATGATGAAAACCTAGAAAATGTATGGAAAACATGTCTTCTTTAAAAAGGGATACTTTGGACAACCTTCTCGTGTCCCATCCTGCTGTGGGAGTTTTTCTGTCCTCTTAATAAATCCTGCTTTCTCACTTTCAAAAAAAAAAGGGGGCACTTCAATAAAATCTCTGTATGTCACTAGTGCATTCTACAGAGATTTATTGAAATCACTGTATGTTATCAGTGCAGTTGGTAGAAACCATATATGCAAATCAAGGCAAATTTGAGAAAAGCAAAGGGGCTTAATGGCTTATCAAACAGGCAAAATCCTTTGTTCAAAATGTATCAAAGAAAGAGTGCAAAACAAGAAAAAAGTGAAAAGCATAAACAAACTAAAAATTAAAAAAAAAGAAAACTAGGCCTATTGGGCTTTTTCCTCTGCAGTTCTTTGGTTCCCTCGCCTTAAGGGTACCCACTGTTTCTGAGTATCAATTTTACTTACTTTCCTAATTCCTCTTTCTAACTCAGTGCATCACCAGCTTCTTCAGCAGATGGCCTTGTATTGCCTTTTGTGTCTACAGGGCCGGTGTCTATATGTATTACATTGTAGATGTTCAAAGGAATTATGCTGTTTTGCCATGAAAAAAACACAAAACGAAAAACACAGAAAAAAAAAAAAACTAATATGCACTTTGAAAATTATGAATATTCGCCTCTCAGGATAAGAAGACTTTCGTTGTTACCATTACCACCTTGCAGTTGCATGGCTTTCCCTACTTTCCAAAACACTTTAAATGTGTTTCACATTCATAGACTGTTTAGTTTGTTGTACATGGCATGGGCTTCGGACTAATTAGATATTTGTTCAAATAAAACATTTTGTCCTTTTTCTCAACTAAAAAGCTTTTAATAACTTTCCACTACTCTTCAAAGAACATACAAAGTCACTGTTGTAGTCTACAAAACCCAGCCTGATTTGTTCTCTGGGCATAAAAGGACATGGTTAGTTGTACTTTTCTGTTTCTTATTGGGTTATTGGCAAGAAAGTCTAAAGGGGCATTGAATAGGTTTTCAACAGGGCCATCACAACTTTGCAGGGTGCTTACAGAGGGAGGCTGTTGACATTCATTCATTCTTCCATAGCACTATTCATAAAATATCTACTATATATCAGACACTGTCCCAAGATTGGGAAAATTATAAGCCAAATAGAGATAGTCTTTGTGTTCTCAGTTTTATGGGATGACACAACATGGTACCTAGAAAATTACAGTTCATAATTAATTTCTGTCAGGTAATAATACCCTGTGATATGGACTATATTATTTAACCTCTCTAAGCTCAGTTTCTGTATGAATGTAGAGATGAATAAAAAAGATCTATCTCAAAGTGATATTTCTTTGCTCTTACTAGTTCATTTTCTTTCTTTCTTTCTTTTTTTCTTTTTTTTCTGAGTTGAGGTCCCCCTCTGTCATCCAAACTGGAGGCTGGAATGCAGTGCCATGATCACTTCTCACAGCAGCCTCAATCTCCTGGGTTCAGGTGATTCTTATACCTCAGCCTCCCAAGTAGCTGGGACTGCAGGTGTGCACCACTACATCCAGGTAATTTTTAATTTTTTATTTTTTGGTAGAGATGAGCTCTCACTATATTGCCCAAGGTGGTCTCAAACTTTTGGACACAAGGGAGCCTCCTCCTTCAACTTCTCAAAGTGCTGGGATTTACAGACATGAGCCACTATGCTTGATGACATTTCAAGAGCTTACTAAAGGCTAGTTCGCACAGTGATAACTAGCCACACCTCCCTGTTTTCCTGTACAATTCCTTTCATACTCCTCAACCTGCCCACTTACAGTCTCTACCTCTTTTTTATCTACTTACCTGTGTTTGTATTCCCAGTAGTCTCCAGGCAGGGGTCACACATTGCTAATGTTTGCATAGTTAGATTGATAGTTGATAAAACACATTAGATTTTCAGAATGTGCCTATTGAAAGAATGATAGAGAACACAGCATCTTAAAAATCCAAATGTTTGTTTCAAAGTAAAATGAAATAATCCTAAAAATTAGTTACTTGCAGTTTTAGAATGTTGACTAAACCAACAGAGCAAATAAAACAAATTATGACGACCTATGGCCTCACAGTGGGGCAAAACTGCAAAGGACAAATAATGTCTGTCTTCACATTTGATTTCAAAATTGCCACCACCAAATGCAAGTCATCATCTCTCTATTTAACCCAGCAGTATGACTCATTCTTTCAGCAATTGTGCATGAGCTGAGTTAATTTCAACCGGAATACACTGACACCAACACCAGTGATGTAGATTAAAATTGAGCAAAATCCCAATTGCATACTTAGTTTCACAATATCCCTTTTTTTCTTTTTGAATATTCATACATTCAACAGGCAATAAATATAATTTGCAAATGCAATATAATTTTAACACCATTTTTTCCAAATGTATATAAAGTTAGTAAATTTTGTAAGTATACAATGAATATATAGTTTACACACAATGGGGGAAAACACGTAGATATTAATTTACAAAGAATGTGAAAAGATTGAAATAGATGTATGTGGGCTCTTGTCCAGTTCAGATACTAATGTCAAAAAGTTTACTTAACTTCCTTGAATTGCGATGTTCTTATCTGTCAAATGAGGTCTAGGCAATCCAAATTTGCCTCCGTCAAGGGCACTTGCTAGATCAAGCACAAAAAGTATACTTAAGAATTTGATAAACTGTAAAACATCATTTAAGAGAGTTATAAATTAGGCAATCATAGATCTTTAGCTTGATATCCAACTATTGCTTCATTTAACAATTTAAAAATACAAAAATTAACATTTTCTGCCTTACAGAACAAGTTTTACACTTAAGGCTGTATTTCTGCAAGTCATTTTTTCTATACGTCGAAAAGAATGTTTATGTAATTTATGTTTTTATAAACATTGCTGAGAAACATGTTATTTTAGTGAACAACTTCCTGAAATTTTTATTTATCCTTTTCTTTTTCTATGTTGTCTCCATTCATCCATATTTCTTTCTATTATTATTTCCCTCTTTTTACTCCACTCCCTTCCTAATATTCAGATATTTAATTTCAGTAATTTTTCCCATCTTTAAAATATAAATGTATATCCTTTCTTTGCAGTTCTAATATGAGTGTTAAATCGAGTATATAAAAACTTAAAATAAAATGCCTGACATATATGTTTAACAAGTTTTCTTTTTCCTTCCCCTCCTCTTTGAATTTTATTTTCTTCTTTTTATTGCTTTCTTTTTTCTTTTGTTCTTGTGTCTTTCTTCCCTACATCACACCAGCTTTTTTGTGTTTTCTCATTATTTTGTCTCTTTCTGATTTTCTTTCTTACTGAATCAAGGCTATTCTAATATTCGTCTCCAGCTAATCACTACTCAATCAAGTAGAAGAGCATAGTCAGCTTTTAGTGAACACAGCTATAGTACTTTTTGGTCTATATCATTCTGCTTTTTTGTTGTTTTATTAAATATTTATTAAATATTGACTATATATTAAAATGTTTTAAATATGTATAATGTGCAAAGAATGAAAAAGTATGTCTAAGAATGCCAACCTTAGTGAATTTGAGGAATAGAATATTTAAGAAATATAATACTATATTTAATGCTGAATCTTATGCTTGACCTTCCTCAATTTCATCTGCCTCCTCTGCAAGAGTTTTATTTCTATATTTTTATGTTTCTTATGGTTTTTACATGTGCAAATTTATACATGTTCATCTTTTTTAATTTTAGGTAAAAGGGACATGAATATATTTTCTTCTACAACCTAATATTTTCATGTAACATTCTGTTTTTGAGAATTGCTCATGATATTGCATGTTGATTCATTCATTCTCTTTACTCCTATGTAGAAATCCATTGCATGACTATTCCATAATTTATTTAAGCACCTAATATTCGTAGACGTGTTTTTTCCCAATTTGTTTTATGTGAACATTTTTCCTGGGACAGAGTCAAGAATTTCCTAATTTTCAGCAGTGGAATTGCTGGTCAAAGGATTAGCATCTACAAGATTGATAGATAATGTAAGTGACTTTTTGTATGTTTTTGAAGCAATTCTCATTTCCATCAGCAGTATATACATACTTTTTTCTCTATATCTTAACAATCATTTGTACTCATGAATTCTTGTCAACCTGTGGGTGACAAATTATGTCTCATTGCAGTTGAAAGATTTTTAATGAGGTAGAGCCTCTTGTTTTTCATATGTTCATGTACTCTTGTTTTCTCTTGGTAAAAATTCTGCTCAATTTATTTGTTCATTTTTAAAATCATGTTCCTTATCTTTTTATTTTTAAGTTTTGGGAATTATTTATGTATCCTGGATACAAACACATTTTCATTATATTTCTAGCAAATATCTTATCATACTCTATGGTCTGTCTCATTAAGCTTTACTCAAATACCACTAGGGCTTTCAAGTTTCTCAATGATTTATAATATGTTGCATTAGAATGCTTCTGCACACATGATAAGGTGTGGAGACTTTTGGTTTTCCTTAAGTAATAAAGTTGGGTAGTGACCTACTTATGGTTTCTGTGCAGTTCCCTTTTACACTGTCTTTTCATTACCCTCTGCCTAACTTTGGCTCTGTAAGGGTGAACAAAGAATCTAACTTCTGCAAAAATATTTTCTTTTATATAACTTCTTTTTATTTGTTTATTTTTGAGGCAGGGTCTCACTCTGGTGCCCAGGCTGGAATGGGGTGGCATGATCATGGCTCACTGCAGCCTCCATCTCCTGGACTCAGGTGATCCTTCTACCTCAGCCTCCTGAGTAGCTGGGACTATAGTCATATGACACCACATCTGGCTAATTTTTAAAATTTTTGTAGAGACGAGGTCTCATTCAGATTTATTTTTTAATTGACACATAGTAATTGTACATAATTGTGGGAAACCTAGTAATGTTTTGATACATATAATGTATAGTAATCAGATCGAGATAATTAGCAAATCCATCATCTCAAACATTTATAATTTATTTGTGTTGGAAACATTCAATATTCTCCTTCTAGCTATCTGAAGCTATATATTATAGTATGATTAACTATAGTCATCCTACAGTGGTATAGGACACCATAAATTATTATTCCTATCTAGATGTAATTCTCTATCCTTTAGCATATCTTCTCCTATCCCTCTTTCCCCTTATACTTTCCAACCTCTAGTATCCTATGGTTTACTTTCTACTTTTATAAGATCAACTGTTTCTTTAGCTTTTGTATATATATGAGTGAGAACATGTCATGTTTAACGTTTTGTTCCTGGCTTATTCCACTTAATATAATGTTCTCTGGCCCTACTCATGATGTTTCAAAGGATGGGATTTCTTTCATTTTTTATGACTGAATACTGTTCCATTGGTTTTATATATAGCACATTACTTTTATCCATCTGTTCTTGGAAACCTAGGTTGATACTATATCTTGGCTATTGTGAATAATATTGCAATAAATGTGGTGGCACAGATGTCTCTTTGATATACTAATTTTCTTTCCTCTGGATAAATGCCAAGTAGTGGAATTGCTGGGTCAAATGGTAGTTCTATTTGTAGTTTTTAAAGGAACTTCTATACTGTTTTCCATGCCAGCTCTACTAGTTTATATTTCACCAAGAGTTCTCTTTTCTCTGCATCCTCACCTGTATTTGTTATTTTTGTCTTCTTTACAATAGACATCCTAACTGGGGTGAGATGATACCTCATGGTGGTTTTGATTTTTATTTCTCTGATGGTTAGTGAAGTTGAGTATTTTTTCATACATTTACCAATTATATGTCTTCTTTGGGGAAATGTCTGTTTGTATCATAAGCAATACTTTAATCAGATTAGGGTTTCTTTCTTTCTTTTTTCTTTTTCTTTTTTCTTTTCCTGTTAAAATGATTGCACTCCTTGTATATTCTGGATAATAATTCCTGATCAGATGACTAATTTTCAAATATTTTCTTACATTCTGTAAGTGGCCTTTTTTACTTTTCTTATCATTTCTTTTACTGTGCAGAAGTATTTTAGATTGTTATAATCTTGTTTGTTTATTTTTGTTTTTGTTGCCTATGCTTTTGAGGTCTTATTTGAAACCAGATCAATTTTCCCATAGAACTAAACTTCAGAAATTTACATTTGCTTATCTTTGATTTCCCTTCTCAGGAAACTGACCAACAGGTCTCCCTATCTGTAGCAAGGAATTGAAACTTTCCAAGTCACCATATCTGGACATTGAGACTCACCTACTGCCTGTTGGTTCGCTCTTCTTTCTTAATTCTCCCTAATTTCTGTTTTCCCACATGTAGTTACAATGTGACACTAGACCCCACATCAAACCATCTGCTGCCTCTTGACCAACTCATCTTACTTACTTATTTCTAGTTTTATTTCCCCCTGTATAGACCCCTAACTTTTGTTGGTTGGGAGAGATAGATCTGACAGTTAAGCTGAAGTCATTTGCTATAAAGCTTTACTTCCCGGGCAATACTTGTCTCAGTGATTGGCTTTCTATGCAGTAAAATAATCAATTATGGATCAAATCCCTGGTGTTAGATAATATACATGAAATATTTTTTTTCAGCCTGATATCGTGAGGCATTTCTCATATGTTTTTTCTAGTATTTTTATAGTTTTGGGTCTGACATTTAGGTCTTTGATCATCAACTTTGAGCTGATTTCTGTATAAGGTGATAGGCAAAGGTATAATTTCATTCTTATGCATATGAATATACAGATTTCCCAGCACTGTTTATTGAAGAAGGTGCCCTTTCCCCAGTGAGTGTTTTTAGTGCCTTTGTCAAACATCAGTTGGCTATAGATACTTGGATGGATTTCTGGGTTATCTGTTCTGTTTCATTGGTCTGTGTGTCTGTTTTTATGGCAAGACCATGCTACTTTGGGTGCTACAGCTTTGCAGTATGAGGCCTCACACCAACCCCCCCCCCAAAAAAAAAAAAAAACAACGGAATTATTTTTTGGAGGTACAGCCTTCCACTGCTAGGCAAGTGTTATTGTGAGAGGTTGTGCTCCCCTTCAGTGAATTTTTTTGGGGGGATTATTTCAACAAGTTTGCTCACTTTATGATGGGTGATTTATGAGTGCACACGTATGATCCCTGTGCCTCACTCTCCCTATTCACTTGATCTCACCTGAAGTTACATTTTTTTTTATTTCCCCAGATTAAAAAGTCCTCAAGGGAAACATTTGGCCAATGTTAAAGAGATGAAACAAAAAACAGCACTGAAAAACATTAAAATGGACGAGTTCAGAAATAGTTTTGAGCAGTGAAAAGGGTGTTTCATATAGGTGTATTGGATATAATGAAGAACACTTTGAAGATGACTGAAACTTAAACATGCAAGAATAAATACACACTATTTTATAAATAAATTCTGGAATTTTAGGGGTCCCTCATATATTTTATGTCTGATAGTGTGATGCCTCCAGCTTAGTTCTTTTTGCTCGGGTTTGCTTTGGCTATTTAGAATCTTTTGTGATTTCATAGAAATATTAAGGTTTTGTTTTTTTTTCTATTTCTGTGAAGAATGTCATTGGTATTTTGATAGAGATTGCATTAAATCTGTGGATTGCTCTGATCCATAAACATTAAATGTCTTTCCATTTGGGTGTTTTTCCATTTTCTACATAAGTGTTTAGTTTTCCTTCTAGAGGTTTTTCACCTTCTAGGTTAAATTTATTTCCAGTTTTTCGGGTTTTTGTTTGTTTTTGCTATTATAAATGAAAGTGACTTCTTGATTTATTTTTCACCTAGTTCATTGTTCTTGTATATACATACTACCATTTTTATATGTTGATTTTGTATTCTACAACTTTACTGAATTAGTTCATCAATTCTAAGATTTTTTTATTTTTTTATTTTTTTATTTTTTGCTACAGTCTTTAGGCTTTCCTACATATAAGATCATGTCATCTGCAAACAGGGACAATTTGACTTTCTCCTTTCCAATTTGGTTGTCTTTTATTTCTTTATCTTGCCTAATTGCTCTGGTTGGAACTTCCAGTACTATGTTAAATAAAAGTGGTGAGTGTGGGTATTTTTATCTTTTTCTTATTTAGTATGATGTCAGCTGTGGATTTTTCATAAATGTTCTTCACAGAGTTGAGATAGTTTCCTTCTATATCCAACTTATTGAAAGTTTTAATTATGAAGTAAGGTTGAATTTTGTCCAATATTTTTCTGTATGTATCAAAAAAATCATACATTTTTTAAAAATTAGGGTTAGTGTTAGGGCTAGGTATAGAGATGGAATTAGCTTTAGAAATAGGGCTAAACATAGCATTATGGATATGTTGCTAGGATTATGGTTAGGTTATGGTAAGGGTGAGTGATAGTACTAGGGCAGGGTTTAGGTTTATATTTAGAATTAGAGTGAGGGTTAGGACTAATGCCAGGGTTAGGGTTGAGTTTAGACCTAGGGTTACAGTTGGGGATAAAGATAGGGTTAATGCCAAGGCGAGGGTTAGGTTTAGCATTTGAGTTACGGTAGAGTTAAGTTTGGAATAAGTCTAGGGATATGTATATGTTTATTGTTAGGATTCACATTAGGCTCAGGGCTAGGATTAATGCTAGGATTATGGTTAGGGCTAGGGCAAGATTATGGTTAGGTTAATGTTAGGGCTGGAATTAATTAGTGTTAAGTCTAGAATTTGGGTTTGGGTTAGGGCTAGCGTTAGGATTGCTGTTAGGGCTAAGGCTAGAATTAGGGTTAGATTTAGCATTAGGGATAGTGTTAGGGCTACGACCAGGGATTTAATTAGATTTCCAGATAGGGTTAGGGATAAGATTCATGTGAAGGAAACTGGGGTTAGGTTATGATTAGGGTGAGTGATAGTATCAGAACTAGGTTTAGGTTTATCTAGGCTTAAGGTAAGATGGCCAGTGCTAAAATAGGGCTAGGATTAGTTTGGATTAGTGTTATGGTTAGGCATGGTTTGGATTAGTGTTACGGTTAGGCATTCTTCTGTTATTTTTAATTCATTTTATTGTAGAGACAGGACCAACCCTTTGATGAAAATAGGTGCAAAAACTCACAAGATTCTAGTATTTGGATCCAACAACAAATTTCAAGGATCAGCCGGGCTCAGTGGCTCAGCCTGTAATCCCACGCTTTAGGAGGTTGAGGTGAGTGGATTGCCTGAGTCCGTGGGTTCAAGACCCACCTGGGCAACTTGTCAAGACCTCATCTCTACAATAAATCAAAAAACCAGCTGGGCATGGTAGCACGTGCCTGTAATTCTGGCTACTCGGAAGGCTGAGGTGGAAGGATCACTGGAGCCCAGCAGGTCGAAGCTGCGGTGGCCGGGAGCGCCCACTGCACGCCAGTCTGGGCATCAGAGTGAGACTCCAACTCAAAAAAAAAAAATTTCAAGGATCCAAATTTTACATAAATCAACTCTAAATGAGTCAAAGACCTAGAGGTAAAACTTCACACTATAAGAATCCTTAAAGAAAACACAGGAAGCACTCTTTTGCACATCAAAGTAGACAAGAATTCTAGACCAAGACCCCAAAAGCAAATGCCATAAAAACTAAGACATGTGGAACCTCATCAAACAGAAAAGCTTTTGCACAGTAGAATAAACCATTAGGAGAGTAATGAGACAACCCACAGAATGGGTGAAAATATTTGCAAATTATGCATCTGACAAAGGCCTAACATCCAAGATCTATAAGGAACTCAAACAAAGTGAATGAAATAAAATAAACAACATTAAAAAGTGGGCAAAAGACATGAACAGCCATTTCTCAAAGGAAGACATAAAAGCAGCCAACAGACACATTTAAAAAATGCTCTGTCTCACTAATCATTGGAGAAATGTAAATCAAAACTACAATGAGATACCACCTAACTCCAGTAAGAATGGCTATAATTAATAAGTCAAAAAAGAAATGTTTGTATGGGTATGGTGAAAAGGAAACACTTCTACACTGTTGGTGGGAGTACAAAATTGTTTAACCTTTTTGAAAAGCAGTGTGACAATTATTAAAAGAACTAAAAATTGACCTTCCATATGATCCAGCAATCCCTCTCCTGAGAATATACCCAGAGGATCATAAATCATTCTTCCAAAAGCACCTGAATGTGCATGTTTATTGCTGCACTATTCTCAATAGCTAAAACATGGAACAAACCCTATTGCCTATTGAAAGTGGACTGGATTAAAAAAATATGATACATATACATGACGAAGTATTATGTAGCCATAAATAAGAACAAAATCTTGGACTTTGCAGCAAATTGGATGGAGTTGAAGACCATCATACTCAGTGATCTATCACAAAAACAAAAAAACTGAATACCACATATTCTCACTTATAAGTGGGTCCTGAACAATAATCACATAAACACAGGGGATAAATTGGCAGTTACTGGGCACTATTAGGGAAGGGAGAAGAGTGAGGAGGCACATGACAACACAAAAAGTTACCAGGTCCACTACCAGGGAAAGAACGGCTAGTTGGAAGCACAAAAATTATACAGTTTTTTAATCTTCACTTTGTTGATGTGATCTGTCATGTTTGTTAATTTGTATATATTGAACCATCCTTGCATCCTTGGGATAAATTCCACTTGATCATTGTGAATTATATTTTTCATGTGCTGTTGGGTTTGGTTTGTTATTATTTATTTATTTTTATATTTATTCAGGAATATTGGCTTGTAGTTTTCTTTTTTCTTTTTTTTTTTCTTTTTGCTCTATCTCTGTCTGATTTTGGTACCAGGGTTATACTAGTCTTGTAAAATTACTAGAACAAGTTCTCTCCATGCCAATGTCTTGAAAGAGTTTGAGAATAATTGAGATTATTTTTTCTTTAAAGATTTTGTAGATTTCAGTGGTGAAGCCACTCAATTCTGAACTTTTTTTTGTTGAGAGACTTACTACCAGTTCAATCTTGTTACTTGATATTGTTCTATTCAGGTTTCCTATTTCTTCTTGATTAAATCTTGGTGTATTGTATGTATCAAAAAATTATCTATTTCATCTGGGTTTTCAAATTTATTGATGTATACTTGTTCACAGTAGTGTCTAATAATTATTTGTATTCCTCTGGTATCCATTGTGACATTTCTTTGTGTTTTTATTTTATTTATTTGAATCTTCTCTCTCTTTTGCAAATCCAACTTCTAAGTAATAAAAACCAAGAGTAAAACGAATGGTAAGGAAAAGAAGGGCAAATAGAAAATAGGCCTTTGTAAGGTGACCTATAGTTTCACCTCATGTGGGGCGCCTCATCAATTCAATGTGCCAGTTCTTGCCTATGTATCATCTTATTTAATCCCTCTACCTAATAACAAAAATTTAAATTTCAACCTTTTGTTAGATTCTGACATTATATTAGCAAAAGGAGAAAAGATACTTCTTTATGAAACACACAAACTTGATATTCAGAACAGTGTATTACAGTTTGTTTTAGTATTTTCTCTTTGCCAATTAGAGAGGACAGCCCCAAAAGTATTGTCATGATAATTTGCTTTGACATTTTAAGTTACTTATAAGAAAAATTTCAGCTTTATAATGTTTGTCATGCCTCTCTACAAATTAAGGCAAGAATTAGAATTTCTCATGTCTAGCTACATGGTATTTAGGAGACAACATCTGAGTTTCTCTGAATGTTGAAACTGGTTAACTTGTTTTTGAAGAGTTCTTTCTGAGTTTGGTGTTGAAAGTGCAAAGTTTCAAAAGAAAGTAAATATCTCATTTCTTCTTGTTTTTAAAAACCTCAGAAACTATTTTCAGTAAGAATTAGATGGATAGGAACAACACCAGTAAATAGAACAATGGTTTAACCAAAGTCTTTATTACAATTTGTGAATATGAGCATCTACTTACAAGAAGGCCTTTACTCACAGCCTGAAAATTCCTCCATAAGACTCCATTACAAGCCTTAAATTCACTTTACCATCAATCGTTTTTAGCTTTGAGACAGTATGAATAAAAATGACTGAGAATTTATTTTGGAAAACCAGATGGAATTAGTGAACTATCCATTTTTTTTCTAAGAGTATCCATATATTTCCCAGAATGTGCTATTTGACAGATTGTGGCTTTGCAACCTTTTCAGGTAATTTTCTCATCTCTCTGTGGCTTAGTAGCTATGTGGCCTTGCTTTGTCATTTGAAGGTCAACATATTCAATACGTGTCCAATTTGTGTTCATTTACTACAGCTCCATAAATACTCCTTTGTTCACTTTTACACGAGGCATATTTCTTTAAGATAGACTTTCAGTCTATCTTAAAACAATAGACTTATTGACTACTACATAGAAATATGTAATGAGATTTGTACACATCAGTAGATTGTTCCTTATGCTACACTACTATTGTTATTATATTATGAGACTTCCACGGTGATGATCAGGACTTTTTATCTTCCCAGTTGAATATTTAACTATGAAGATGATATTACCTCTAAAAAAAGGATGAGAAATAAGTGGGAGAATGTCATTTCATCTCAATTCAGAAAATATGGATGATGAAATAACGTGACAGATAATGGTACTGGCCTGAAGGAGAAATACAATTCCTATATACTCTCTAGAAATGGATGAGTCATTAGATATTAAAACAGTATAAAACATGGTCCACAGTACATTACAAACATAGCATAAAATAAAAGCTTCCAGTTATAGATTGCATACAATCAGTTATGCATTCATATATCTTACAGCACACGTGTTATTCTGGGAAATGAAAAAATAACATCCTGCTGGAGTTACAAAGGTAGGGTGTTTAAATTTAGATGGTTTGGGTTGAAGTGTTTACCCTACCACTATTAGTTGTGTGACTTTGGGAGAGGTATCTAGCCATTGCTATTCTCAGATAATCCATTTGTAAAGCAGAGAGCTGTTGTATTTATTAGCACTATTGTGACAATTAAATGAAACAGTGGATGAAAGAAACTGAGCACAATAGACAACACTTAAAATTTAGTACCATATCTTTTCTGCAGTGATCACACTTGCATCTGAGTTTTGGGGAATATGATAGAGAGAAGCAAATAGATATTCTGCCCTGATGGTGTGCACAATCTAACAAAGTAAGATATATGTATGTGGCATGTGTGTAAGTGTGAATATGTGTGAAGTTTTATGTTCTACAAAGAGGTGAGGATAAAGAGCCGTAGACTTTTATAAGAAGAAGGAAATTAGAACCTAAAATAAAAACACAATTTGGTTTAAAGTTGCTTAATTTCAAATTCTGAGAAGCAGTCAAGATTATTTCCTTTTCTTTGCAATTGTTTCTTCTTCTTCTCATGTCTAATGAGTAAATGATTTCTGCTGACCATTCCAAAGAAGTGCCCTGCCCTTTGTTTCTACCTTCCCCTTAGTCTAGGTCCTGTGTCCTCACATTGACCTTGTCTGGTCCTTCTACTTGGTCTATCTAAAACCTTGTGTGTCCTTCAATCCACCCCACATATATAGATTGAGATCTGATGTCATTATATGGCCTAAAAAATAAATAATAAAAAAACTATTAAGAAGAACTTAGGAAATAAAAGATAGAACAAAGAATTAAAGGGAAAAAAAGGCCTTCAAATATATCCCTGTACAAGTAAGATGTTATACGCAATTGAATTAGGAATCACAGTGAGTTATATGACTTGGTAGCCGTAATTGCATTAAGCAACCATATTATTTCAATAATAAAATAAACCCACTGAAACAGATTATTTTCTAGGGTAATTATTTAACTAATTTAAAAGTGGCAGTAGGATGAATGTTCTAATCTTTGCGTTTTATTATCTTCTCACTGTATTCTGCTAAAAAAATACTGTCCTTGACAATTGCACTTCTTTACATTTATAGAGAAGCCTCACTTGTTTTTCCCAAGTGATAAAACACATATATCTTTATTTAATCCATATACAGAGATCTCATTCTGGAGGGCTCCTATCAAAATTCTTTCTCTGCTGTGGCCTCTCATGGATCCCTCACTCATACCAGGTAACATGCTGTGTCTTCCAGAGTACTTGCAACATAGCCAGTTGCAGCTTTCATTGAACCCGTTATCCTCTGCAAAATGCCTGCAAGACAAATGTGGCAAGGTATGCATCTCTTTTGCTCACTGCTGAATCTGCTGCACCAAGCTCGGTGTAGGACTCACCATCCATGCTCAAAGTCTCCACTGCAAACACAGTGAAATGAACCAACAACGATGTTGCTCTTATCTGCATTTTGCAGTTGAGGATCATGTGTCCCGTCATGGTTATTAATGAACTCAATTCATTCCTTTAGTAAATAGCAGGTCCTAGTTTTAAACACATCCCATAATTGATTCAGCAAAACCCTGACTTGGTACATCCTCAGACAAGTTTATTAAGATGCCCTGAATTCAATTTCCTCATGCAAAAGGTGATTTTAGATGCTAAAGTGTGCACTCAGAGTAACACCACCTACACCCAAATCCCATGTTTGTGACCTAGGATAAGTTGTTTAATCTTTCCGTATACCAGTTTCTCATTTGTAAACTGTGCATAGCGAAATTACCTACTCAGAGTGTCTTTGTGAGGACTTGCTAGTATACAAAACAACATATTGCAAGTATTAACTATGTCTTATTGTTACTGCTTGGTTTTTGTTACCATTTTCATTGTTACTATATAAATGAGATATTTTACTTTTCTAGATATTATATAATAAAATGACATTTTATAAGTAAAATACCTAGCTTAGTGCCTGGTACAGAATAAGCCAATAACCATAAACATCGTTATTATTAGCACAGTAGTAGAATTATCAGCAGCAGCCTTACCATCTAAACTTATTGATTGCTAGACCAAAATTGATGACCAATAACAGAGAAAAAAAAACTGTTGACATTCTAATAGTTGGCACAGCCTGCGTCAGTACTCACTTTGTTACAGTATTAAGCCCCCAAAGATAAAAATCGGGAAATAGTTAAGATAATGGTCCCAGCTGACTGCTGGAATTTCCATCCCATCCGTGCCACTTACTTGCTTTTGGGACTTGCATAAATCCTTCTGTGCCTATGTTTCTTTGGATAATAACAGTATTTACCTCAAAGTGTTGTGAGAACAAAAATAGATAATGCATGCAAAAAAAGAAAAAGCATGCCTGGAATTGAGTGTACATTCAATAAATGTTAGGTAATATTGTTATCTGAGTCTCATAATAAAGTTCATAGCAACTTTAAGTATTATATACTAAAATCTCCATTATACAGTCATGCAAGCTAAAGTACAGAGGGCAAATTACCCTCCTAAGTTCTCCAATTCAGTGTCAGAATAAGTCTTTGACCTGCAGTTTGTTCTCTTATTCCAAATGTGATAGATCCTGCTCTAGAGAGATATGTGGAGTTTCAGATGTATGGATGGGGGCTATGTCTGCTGCAGTACTTGGTCACAATACATGTCCATATGACCCTAGTGGCCCTGCTTATACCAGCTTCTCTAGAACAGCATCTGTAATTCGAATATTCTCATTGTATGGGTTTTTCAGAATAGCTCTCTTTCAAGTAATTATGAAAATATATTTTTTCAGGCAATCATTTGTCAATACGAAATAACACTCTGCCAAGAAAACAGGTAGTTATTTCTTTTTCAATCTTGCAAATGTGGTGTCTAATTTCCACCATTTATACATCTATTATGGTTCCAACTTCATTACCATCTCCCTGTGTTCCCCCATCTCATGTTTCAGTGTAAAATAGCCATTCATGTATTACTTATTCACTCACCCAACTGTGTTTGTACTACATATCAGACACTTCTACATACTAGAGATAAAAAGATATGAGTAAAATGCAGTCTTTATCTCTGGAGGGTTTAGGGGACATCCTCACAGGAATCTATGACTGAGAAGATAAGGCGGTATTGTGAAGGATGAGTATTATGTTTAAAGTTCCTTCTCTAGGGGTGATGAATATGTTCGTGTTACTCATATTACTCATTCCTCCCAATTTTATTTAAGTGACATTTTTAGAGCAGCAATATTAGGCAATACTATATATATTAACATAAGGCAGAAAATATAGAGGAGACAGTGGAGATAAAAATTAAAACAGAGATCCAGTTATAGGATGAAAAGGGTTCCTTTCTCTGCCATTTCCCTCCCTCAACTCTAAGACTTTTCCCCTTGGAACTTTCTTGCTGCCTTGCCAGGTGACAAGTAATCTTTAACAATAGCAACAACAATAATAGTAATGCATCAAAAGGCTAGCTCTAGAAATACAAATTAATAATAAAATATTAACTGTTTAAAGTCGCTTATGATTTATAAAGTGCTCCCAAAGCATTTGTTCTTTGACAAAAAAAGAGAATATAAAAGGAAATTTTTTTTTCTTTTCTTTTTTTTTTTTTCTGATGGTCAAGGATTTCCCATGGATTACATTATCAAGATCTTTTCCCAAGCCCTTGTGGTTATCGGCAGAAATTCAGTTGTTTGCAATTAAGTCCCTGATTTGGCTGGCATGTTTGATGAACAAAGCTATTATGCTGAAGAGGTTCATGTATGGGAATTTTATTTGCCTGGAT
>CAUYQG010088444.1:0-12377 GCA_963574415.1 Tarsius wallacei | reverse complement strand
GACTCTCCATTCTGGTATGTTGGTCAATTTTTCTATCTCTGTACCAATACATCATTATCTTAAGACTAGCTCTAAAAATACAGTATTCAATACCCAGTAGAATAAGTCCTCCTTTCCATGTTTTTCCCTGAAGATTGTTTTTGATGCAGGTGTGTGTGTGTGTGTGTGTGTGTGTGTGTGTGTGTGTGTGTGTGTTCTTGGGCTCTTTCTCTCCCTGTGGACTGATAGGGTCCCTATTTCTACCAACACCATTCTGCCTGATACTGATACTGCTTATATAGATGCTTGATAAGACTACATATTTTGTATAGTATAGTATATCCTCTTGTTTTCTTCAGCCTTTTAATTTAGATAATTAAATATTCTTTTCTTTTCATTTTAATTGTGGTAGATTGTGTTGGGTTTATTTTTGGATATATTTCTAAAATAAGTCTAACTTGGTCATGATGTATGCCTTTCTTATGAAGTATTGATGTATGCCTTTCTTATAAAATACTTTTACATATTTTAAAGAATTTCTACATGTATGTTTTTGAGAGTGATAGGCCCCCCAATTTTAGTTCCTGTACTGTTCTGGTAAAATTTTGGTGCCAAGGTTATGACTTCCTTATATTCTTTTAGAAAGTTTTTGTTACACTGATTTTTATATCCACCTATTACATGGTAGAATTCACTAGTACAGTCAACTGCGCATGGCATTTCTTTTTATTTTATTTTATTTTTATTTTAAAGATGTGGGGTACAATTCAGGGTTAGGTATACAAACATTGATTATGCAAGTACCTTCGTTGATGAGGAGTGCTCCTGCCTTCCTTAGCAGTTTCCTCATCTGCCAATTCCACCTCCCCCCCACCCCTGGCAGTTTCCCACTACTGACAATCCTTTTCTTATAGTATTATAATTGTTCAAAGTCCGCTTATGAGTGAGAACATATGGTACTCTGTCTTTGTTCCTGTGATAGCAAAAACATGGAATTTCTTTGAGTTTTCTTTGAGGAAGAATTAATTACAAGTTTACTGCATTTAATCGATCTAGACTATCTATTGTTTTTCTAGGAATTTTTCATTTAATCTACATTTTCAAAGTTATTGGCATAAGATGCCTAATAATGTCCTTTTTAAATATTTGTATAGATGTTGGAAGGCTAATGACATCTGCCTTTTTTGTGTGTGATATTGGCTGTTTGTGTCTTTTCTCATTTCATGATCTGTAGATCAATGGGGGAAAGAAGCAACACATGCAAAGAACACACATTTGGCATTGAGACATCTCTATTCTCTGTCTCTTTGTACTCTATTAACTTTTGCTCTTATCTTTATGATTTCTTTCTTTTAACTTTGTGCTTAGTTTATTCTTCTGTTTCAAAGAATTTTAATCTAATATATGCTCTCAAGATTGAAAATGTTTTTAAACACAAATGTAGCTGTATTCAACAAGTTTTATTTTTCATTATCATCTGTTTAAAATATATTCTAATATATTTTGTGTTTTTTTTCCTTTGGCCACAAAACTATTCAGAATTGTGTTGCCAAATTCAGAAATACACAGGGATTCTGGGGTTTATTTTTATTATTCTAATTTTCGCTCAAATCAAAGTTGTTCACAAAATACTGTCTTTCAACTTTTAATAAGTTAATAGGCATTTAATGATAGGAATTCAGGGTCAATGCCAGGAAAAGTCAAGTAACCGCTGAACACCACAGAGATGTAGATGACCTAGTGTAATACAAGTCACATGGCTACTATATCATTAATGCAGAAAGTTCTAAACTTTAACATATAGTAGCAAAAACTGAAGGGGATAGATGAAATAGGCCAATCCTGTAAATAGCTATTCACAAAGATAGTAAAATAATTTCATTTCAATAAGGAAATATGTGCTTTAGTTCTTTGAAATGTATTTACTGCATAGCCCAGCGTATAGTCAATTTTAGTAATATTTTCATGACACCAGAAAATCTCTAGTTGGGAGCAGTGTTCTGTATATGTGAACATGGTCAGGTTTTCCATACACATACATACATACATATTTATTCCCTTCTGTAGTGATTTAGAATGGATACAATAAGATCATTAATTCATGTCTATCAAGCATTACTTTTTTTTAACTTAAATGTTGACAGAGACTTTTCACTTTTCTCCTTCTATCTATCTCATAAACTTAATAGAACTAAGAACAGACATGGACGTGCCATCAACACTGAGGCTTTGATAATGAAAAAGTTTTGAGGGCCAGGCACTGTAGCTCATGCCTGTGAATCCCAGTACTCTGAGAGGCCAAGGTGAGATAATTGTTTGAGACTAGCAATTCAACAATACAGCCTGGGTAGTATTGTGAGACCATGTCTCTATAAGAATAAAAAATAAAAATAAAAACATTAACCAGGCATGGTGGTATGTGCCTGTTTTCTCAACTACTGGGGAGGCTGAGACAGGAAGATCACTTGAGCTTAGGAAGTCAAGACTGCAGTGAGCAGTAATTGTACCACTAAACTTCAGCCTGAGCAACATAGCAAGATCTGGTCAAAAAAGAAAAAAAAAAAAAAAGAATGTTTGCTCATCCTGTAGGTTGTCTATTTATTTTGTTGATTATTTTCTTAGCTATTCAGAAGCTTTTTAGTTTAATGAAGTCCCACTTATTTATTTTTATTTGTGTGGCATTTGTTTTCAGGGTCTTAGTCATAAATTTGTTGCCCAAGCCAATGTCCAGAGTAGGAAAAAATATTCACAAACTATACATGTGACAAATAACTAGAATCCAGAACCTACAAATAACTCAAACAAATCATCAAGAAAAAAATAACTACTAAGAAAAGGGCAAATTACATAAGCAGACATCTTTAAAAAGAAGATATACAAATGGCCAACAAATATATTTTTAAAATGGTTAACATCACTAACTATCAGGGAAACACAAATTAAAGCCACAATGAAATACCACCTTATACCAGTCAGAATGGCCATTATTAAAGCATCAAAAACAATAGATGTTGGCATAGATGAGGTGAAAAGGTATGCTTATAAAATTTTGGTGGGAATGGAAATTAGTACAACCTCTATGGAAATTGGTATGGCAATTTCTTAAAGAACTAAAAGTAGATCTTCATTTGATCCAGCAATCCCACTGCTAGATATCTACCAAAAGGAAAAGAGGTTGTTATAAACAAGACACTTGCACTCCCATGATCATCCCCACACAATTCACAATTGCAAAGATGTGGAATCAACCTAAATGCCCATCAACTGATCAGTGGATAAAGAAAATGTGGCATACACACACACACAAAACACTATCCGGCAATAAAAAGGAAAGAAATGTCATTTGCAGCGACTTGATGGAATTGGAGACCATCATCCTAAGTGAAGTATCACAGGGATGGAAAAGCAGATACCCCTTCTTCTCACATATAAGTGGGAGCTAAGCTAAGGGTCTGCAAAGGCATAGAGAATGACATAATAGACATTGAAGACTCAGAAGGAAAGGGATGGGAAGGGAGGAGGAATAAAAAAAAATCAAAATCAACCGACAGGTACAATGTGCACTGGTGGGGGTGATGGGTACACTTAAAGCCCAGACTTCTTTACCACTATACAAAGGGGACCCCAAAATGTGAAATTTATTTTTAAAAAGTTGTGTATTTATTTTTGTATGTTAAAATTTCAGTCACCTTAAGGTATTCTCTGCTTGATGCAATACACCTATGGAGACATTTTTTTTCCCCACTGCTCAAAACAGTTTTTAAACTTGTCAGTTTTGATGCCTTTAAATGCTTCTGCCATTTTTTTGTCTTGCCTCTTTCACATCAGCAAAATGTTTCCCTTTGAGGATTTTTTTCATCCGGGGAAACAAAAATAAGTCATTTGGGACAAGATCAGGTGAATAGGGAGGTTGGGGAACGGGAGTCATGCCGTTCTTGGTAAAAAAACAAAACAAAAAAAACTGCTGAATACTAATTGCGGTGTGGTCAGGTGTGATTGTAAATCACCTATCATGAAATGGGCAAGTGCATTGAAAGAATCTCAAAAAAAATTATCAAAGCTTAAGCAGCCTTTTATAACAATGGTAGATGGTACAATGCTGCCAATGGCTTCCTAGAACACTTACCTAGACGAGGAAGCTTGTACTACAAGGGGCCTGACTCAGAAAAAAAAAATTCTGTTTTTTGGGGTTCCCCTCATACAATATATTTATGTAACCAAAAACCATTTGTACCCCTAAAGATACTGAAGTTAAAAATAAAATAAAAATTTTAAAAAAGAAAGTTTTGAAAAGTTTTTTTAAAGATATATATTTCCTATACTAAGAATATGAAAGAAAAAATTGTTGAACATTTTTAGAATCCACTAGATATTTTTAGATTATATGTTTAGACGCAAACTGGAAGCCTTCTGGGTTAATTACTTCTTACAACTAAACTGTTAAAAATATCTTAGGGAGGATCTAGTTTCCAGGAAGTTATTCATTAAATGATAAAAATAAAAGGCACAACTATTTCTACTCTGATCATTCTCTAAAATTTAATGTTTTGAAAAATAGTTTACAATGTTTTGTGATATTAAAATAGCAAAAATAATTATTCACTAACACTATGCTAAATAACTCATTTCTCATAAATGAAACCTATTAAGATATCAAATATTTTTATCTGACCCTTGGTTATAAAAACTGAAAGTATATCTTAAAAATAATATATATGAGCTTTACGGATTTTTTATTTTCTGACTATAGAAACAATAAAAGCTATTTATTTTAAAAAATTGAATTAACGAATGCACATAACAACTAATAAAATAATCACCTTGAAACTTTTGTCACTTGGTTTTTGCAATCATATCAATAAGATACGCCAGTAATCATATATTTACATTAATTTTCTGATTTGTATCCTTTTATATTACTTTATCACCAATTACCTGAATCCTATTGCTGAATATTCAATTCTAAGATTTTTTGAAATTGTGAAAGCTATATCATAATTATGTAATAATTAATTTAATTAATTATTAAATTAAATTAATTGGAAAGTCTTCTCACCCTTCTTTAATTGTTTGCTGTTGAAGTACTCTAGAAGTGAATTATTAAATCAAATTATATGCAGTTTTGATAATTTATCATCAAATTGTTGGCCTGCTTTGCCAATTTTGTATCTGTCCATCAAGACCCTACTGTCACATAAGACAATTCACTGAAATACATTTCTTAATATAAATTTTCTGCAGGTTTTGTTTCTTTGGTAAAACCCTGGCTGGGACAGGTTTTTATACCCTAAGTACTGAGAGTATCAAGATGGTTAATTTTTTTGGACCCATTGTATAAAAATATCTTTCATATTATCTTATAATCTGAAACTGTATTGATGTTGATTGAGTATGGAATTTGATTTTTTAATTGGAGCTGGACTTGATAATAGTTTTTATTAAAATCTCAAGTCATGTCTCTCTCAATTATTGTTAGCCACGTAGAGCTTAGTTCCTTAAGGTTTTCTGCACGAATAGCAATGCATCAGATTAGCCTTTGACTATCAATTCCACACTGGAGACTTGCTATGACTTTTGATCTGAATAAATGAACAGAAGAACAAAGGATACTGGGGAAAAGTTAATATATCTTGATGGGAAATTCTTTATAGACAAATTGCAATTGAAATTTTCCCTTGAAACTGATTCTGATTTTTCATAATTTAGTACACTTTCTAATCATTGTCACAGAGGGTGGCCAGTTTTACAATCAGAAATACTACTATCTATGTACTAATTGTGCAGGCTTTCTCCTTTGGATAAGTGTGGGAATTTTTCTTTCATACTTAAAATTCTGCATGGTTATTCCTGTTTTCAAAGCTATTATCATTTTTGAAATAAATTACCCATTATAAATGAATGCAAGGAAGGCATATCATCTTTTCTCATACGCATGTTAGGAGAACTGGCAGCTATGTTGAAGAAAGATGAAAGGTAAATACGCCTCCATTATAACTATGTAGACCATCAAGATTTTTTTTTTTGCCAAAAATGCAATTTTAATATTTCATCTGGCAGGGTTGTTATTTTATTCAAGAGACATACTTTTTAACAGCAGTCATATCTTTCCCCTTAGGCTCATTAGAGTAGAGGCGATGCTGTTCTGATTGTGCTCGACTGAATCTAACATGAATTGACTGAACGTAGAAAAACAGTCTTACAACATTATTGTTTAGTATTTGCTGATGAATGGTTTGCTTAGCTCACTACGCAGAATACAATTTTTTTCCATAATGGCCTTTTTAATGCTTTCTATAAAATTAGCACACAGGGTGTTTTAAAGGTCAAATGAGTAGACCAGATTATTTTGCATAATTATAAGTATATATAAAACGCTCTTAAGGACTACCGGTGTTTGAACTATCTTTAGTTGTTCTTCTCCCAAACTTTGTCATGTGTACTTGTGTAATAATAATAATTAACCCCTCTTCACTAATTAGAACCTAGAAGAAAAGTTTCATGAACCACAAATTCTATCCGTTATGTTTATGTATTCAGGGTAGAAGCCAGGAACAGTCAAGTAACTGCTGAACACCATAGAGATGTGGGTGACCTTGTGGTATGAGTCACATGGCTATCATATAATTACACAGAAAGTTCTAAACTTGAACACATGGTAGCAAAAACTGAAAGGGATAGAGGCAATAGACCAATCCTATAAATAAATACTTTAAAAGACAGCAAATAGCAAAATTTCAACATGTTGGAAATCAACTCTGTCATTGGATTATACCAGAGTATTACAGTGGCCCTGCCTCAGAAGTTACTGTGATTTCCATCTTATGCTTAGCAAAATAGTTTTCAATGGACAGTAAATAGACCTTTCCATAGAACCTGAACATGACATGTTCACTTTGCTGATGGTTTACCATATTTGCATAAAAAACTAATTGATGTAATTAGTCTTTAAAAATATAGATCAATTATTATAAAATCAAAATAAACTACCCTTTCAGGGAGGATTCAGGCCATCAGTTGTCTATTCACAAGATAGAAATAAAATGTACGGGCATCAATTTAGATATTTGATGATAATACACTATTTTTTACTGATACATAATAGTTGTTCATATTTATGGGATACATGTGATGTTTTCATACTTTTCAAGAATCGGATAAAATTCTCCATATATCTAGGGCTATTTTATATCCATTTGCCTTAAAAGATTTGTATTAAGTTTAAACTGCAAATTGATTTTTTTAATGGAATTGAACAGATATAGTGAATATTTCTGTTAAGAATTTTTCAATTTCCATAATATTTATTCACGTTATTTCCACAGGTGACATGGATTTGTTCCTAGCTTCCACTTCCTCATCATACCTTTGAAAAAGTAAAATAAGTTTTCTGTTTTAAAACTTTAAATGGCAGACCACTGCCCAAAGAATTACTTCTACACGTATCTATTGAGAATTCAAGCCCTCATCTCTTCAATTTAGGCTCCTCTTATTTAATTATCTGTGTTTATGATGGTGCCACAGAAATTTTACGCTACACTTAGATCAGTCTTCTAGTTGTCTTGAGACCTCAACTTGACTATGAATCCTTCTGGTCCTTTGCTGAATCCTGTTTTCTCGCTCACCGTGGTTTCTCTTTTACCTCTGTAATTGCTACTTATAATTAATACCTTACTTAAGCTCTGCGTATTACTTAAAATGTTTCTAATATTTGCAGTGTCTTAATGATATCCAGTACTACTAAAGTGTGCCACTTATCTTTACATTTAATTATGTACTGCTTCCTTTTTTATGTGATTGCTTGATCTTTCCGTCTTGTTTCTCCAGTGAAAAAATAATTGGCAGAGTTAAGATGCATCCATTTTGATTTCTTCATAAAACTTAGGCATTGACCTAATGACTTTGAAAAATAAATTCCGAATTTTAGTTTATAACGACTGTGTTCCTAGAAATGCACCAACTATTCTCTTCTATCCTAAATAAGTGTTTCTGAGGTAGTGGCCCCTTTTCATGGATAAGAATTACTCAAGTTGCCAGGTGTGTAAATGCTCCCACCTCTGTGACCATGGATTGGTTCTGGTATTCATGTTAGGACTGGATCATTCCTCTGCCCATGGAGCTTCCCACTGGCAAAGTAACCGTTTGCACTCACTGAGCTATAGTCAGATTTTCTAACAATTATGGGCAGTTGAACATAGAACAGCTAATTTCTTAAAAATACCATGCAATTGAATTGTTTTCTGGCTAATTTCAAACTAAGCATTATTCTAGTTGGTATTTTCTTTCAGGGTGCTTACCCTTAAGAACCACATAAGCCGGGCTCGGTGGCTCAGCCTGTAATCCCGCGCTTTGGGAGGCGGAGGTGAGTGGATTGCCTGAGCCCGCGGGTTCGAGACCCGCCTGGGCAAGCGAGGCCTCATCTCTACAATAAATCAAAAAATTAGCCAGGCGTGGTAGCGCGCGCCTGTAATTCTGGCTACTTGGAAGGCTGAGGCGGAAGGATCGCTGGAGCCCAGCAGGTCGAGGCTGCGGTGGCCGGGAGCGGCCATTGCACTCCAGTCTGGGCGACAGAGTGAGACTCCAACTCAAAAAAAAAAAGAAGAACCATATAAATAGACATTTTTTTCTCTTGTGTTGCATGCTGAACAAAAGTTTTTTTTTACATCGTGTTATGATTTTTCTGAAAGATTGTTCCCTGCTAGAACTTCAGATCTTTCCACTGAATATATGGATACTTAAATATATTATTACATCTGTGATTGAGATGAAAGATCAGTTATATAATTAATGCTTTACATTAATTATAGTGCTTCTAATTAAGTTATATTTCAGGAGCTGTAAAACAATACTGAATATTGAAATAATAAGCATTAAGATTACTAAATACTAAGATTTAATATTAATTAACATTTAATACTAAGATTTAAAATTAATTAAAAAAATATATTCAATTATTACTGTTATCACTATAAGCAGTTAAACCACAGCTAGTAGTTTATTTCTCAAGATAAATATCTAACTTAGCATAAGAACACCACAAAATTCCATAAATTAAATTAATTTAACACACATTTATATATTACTTCACAAAATCATAGAAATAATATGATTTTAAAACATGATACTTATAAAGTGTACTTATAAAATGTCTTTGAAATTTTATTTTTCTCAATTAATAAAAAAAGTAAACCAGCAGATTAATTTTGAAACTTAATTGTTCATTTTTAATGGGTTTATACAGTGACTTTTCTTCCACCATGGGTAATCCTTGATAGGGTCTTGGGTCATTCTGTGACTGCCTCCAAAGTACTCAGATCAGCCAAAACAATTCTCAAGAAAATACTAGAATAGAGGTAGTAGAGCAAGTCTACTTATTTAAAAAAAGGGAATATCAATGAACATATTCAAAATGATTTATATAATAAAATCATCTTCTGAAAAACTGGATTTACCTCTTCTTATTCCTGAATCTATAAATCTGCTTGTTGGGTTGCTAGGATACTGAGAATTTGTGCAGTACTTATATTCATAGTGTATATTTTACATCTTGTGATGAGGATGTTCAGAACAGTACATTTTCAAAAGTGACAACTATTTCACTAAGTTAATTTGGGGAGCAAGTCTCCTGTTAGATTAATTGCACAATTAGGTTTAACAAAACTCAACATATAGGTGGGGACTTTCAATTCAAATCTAGTTGAATTTCCACAACTACACATAAAACCTATAATACTTTGACAATATACAGTACTAGAAGTCCTAACCACAGCAATCGGGCAAGATAAAGAAATAAAAGGTATCTAAATTGAAAAAGAAAGAGTCCAATTATTTCTGTTTGTGATTACATGATTTTGTATTTAGAAAACTCTAAAGACACCGCCAAAAGACTCCTAGATGTGATCTATGAATTCAGTAAAGATTCAGGACACAAAATCAATGTACAAAAATCAGTAGCATTTCTATACACCAATAACAACCATGCTAAGAAACAAATTAAGGGGTCAATCCCATTTATAATAACTCTGAAAAACAAAATAAAATACCTAAAAATATATTTAACCAAGGAAGTGAAAGAACTCTACAAGAAAATCTACAAAACGCTGATGAAAGAAATTATAGAAGACACAAACAAAAAATCCCATGCTCATAGATTGGAAGAATACATATCATTAAAATGACCATACTGCCCAAAGCAATCTATAGATTCAGTTCAATTTCTGTCAAAAATATCAATACAATTTTTCACAGAATTAGAAAAAACAATCCTAAAATTCACATGAAACTCCAAATGAGCCCAAATAGCGAAAGTTATTCTAAGCAAAAATAACAAAGCTAGAGTCATTACAATACAAGGCTATAGTAACCAATATATGATACTGGTATAAAAATAGACACATAGATCAATGGAACAAAACTGAGAACCCATAAATAAAGCCACATACTTACAGCCAACTTATCTCAGACAAAGTCAACAAAAATACACAATGGGGAAAGGACACTCTAGTCAATAAATGGGCAAGGAAATTGGCAGCCATGTGCAGAAGAATGAAACTGGGTCCCTATTTCTCTCCATATACAAAAATTAACTCAATTGAATTAAATACTAAATGTAAGGACTGAAACTATAAAAATACTAGAAGAAAACTGAAGAAAAAACCTTTTGGACATTTGTCTAGGCAAGTAATCCATGATTAAGACCAGAAAAGCAAATGCAATAAAGGCAAAAATAGAAAAATGGGACTTAAACTAAAAAGCTTCTGCAAAGCAACAGATACCAACAGAGTGAACAGACAACCTATAGAGTAAAAGAGAATTTTTGCAAACTATGCATCCAACAAAGAACTAATATCCAGAATCTACAAAGAACTCAAACAACTCAACAAGAAAAGCACAAATAACCACATTAAAAAATGGACAAAGTACATGAATAGGTATTTTTCAAAAACAATAAACATACAAATGGCCAACAAGTATGTGAAAAAGATTCTCAACATCACTAGTTGTCAGAGAATGCTAATTAAAACCACAATAAGATACATCTTTCACCAGTCAGAATGGTTGTTCTTAAAAATTCAAAAAACAACAGATGTTGGTGAGGATGCTGAGAAAAGAGAATGCTTATATATCTTTGGTGGGAATGTAAAATAGCACAACCTCTATGAAAAATGGTATGGAGAATTAAACAAAAAAAACTAAAAATACACAAAAGGAACGACATCATCGTATCAAAAAAGATACCTCCACTCATATGTTTATCACAGAATTATTCATAATAGGAAAGATATGGAATCAACCTAAGTGTCCATCAATGGATGATTGGATTAAAAAGTTGTATATATATATGCTTTATATATATATATATATATACACACACATATGTATATATATATATAATGGAATACTGCTCAGTCATAAAAAAAGAATAAAATGATACATTTTGCTGCAAGTATGCATGGAACTGGAGGCCATTATCTTAAGTAAATCAGAAACAGAAAGTCTAATATCACATGTTTTCCCTTATAAGTGGGAGCTATTGAAGACTTAGAAGGGCGAAAGGGTAGAAGGGACGTGTGGGATGAGAAATTACCTAATGAGTATAATGCTCACCATTTGGGTGAAGGTTTGCACTAAAAGACCAGACTTCAACAATATGCAATATATCTACATAATAAATCTGCATTAGTACCCTCTAAATCTATACAAATTTAAAACAAGATTAAAAAAGGAAAAAATAATTAAGGATTTTAGATTACTCTGGTGCATCACATGAGAAGTAGGATAGAAGATGAGGTGCCATAGTCACTTGGAACCAAATGTGGTGGTGGCTCACCTGGCTTTCTTCTCAGAAATATATACACTTTTCAGAGAAAAGAGGGAGCGTGTTATCTTTGAAGTAAGACAGATTCCCTTTGTATCCCAGCATCATCATTTGCTATCTAGAAGCCTTCTACTCTTTGTTTTCTAAATAGATATGTTTAAATACTATCTTGTTTTAGGCAAGACAGTCCAGTCCATGCTGGGTGAAAGATTAACTAAAGAGCATTAGGGCCCTTCTTTTGTAATTCAAATCTCAAGGGAAAGAATGACAGTATCAAACATCAAGATGCTTAATGAGGTGGGGACTGATTTAATCTGAAATGGCAGGGAACACACTCCCAAGGAAGTGAGATTTGAGATACAGTCTAAAGAATAAATAAGAATCGGTAGACCAGCAGAATTAGGTAATAATCTACTAGGAAGAGGGAACAGTATACGCAAGAGTTCTTGGAGGCAGAAGGTGAGAGTAGGGTGAGTTGAGGTATAGCCTGGGAGACTGACACATGATCCTGCTATGTATGGAAATATTTGTCTGAGAAACGGATACATAAGCAAAGCTACTTAACTTTTATACACTTGCTTTT